>WACJ01000385.1:0-252713 GCA_008973525.1 Stenopsyche tienmushanensis
ACCACACCTAATGTCAAATCATTAGAGTATTTAATGGCATATTCGATGTTTCGGTTTGAATAACGATCGAAAACATAGTTCATATCAAATTTTGCTACAAATGCATCGAAGATAAACGAGAAAATCGGAGTTTTTATCAAATAGTGCAAAGAAAATCAGAGGAATCTCTGAACTTTACGACGTTTGTACCGTCTCATTTTATTGACAGAAGGTTTCCTGATAAAAGGACTTATTTCCCTGCATTATTCAGCATTTTAACACAGCAGAGGACATTTAAGCGACATAATAGCTCAGTAACCATTGTTATATGCAATTTCCTTTTCAATTACCATACTTAATACCTTTAATGATGTTTACGAACAATAAAGCCCCACTTTGGTTTAATCGCGCGGTTTTTGTTGTGTGCCCCTTGATGTCTATATTACTGGGCTTTTTTTTGTCTCGGACAATAAATGAAGCCCAAAATGCGGTATCGAAAGTTGGGGCGGCTTAAACATCAATTACAAAGTTAAATTGGTGTCTTGGAAAGTTGTAAAAAGTCGGTAAAAACAAGTAGCTTTTGAATACATAAGCGAATGTAGGACGACGTCCGTGGATGGAATTAACACTTTATGAAGTCCCTGGGATAGCTTAAACAACAATTCTGCAGAAGAATCGCGTTGAAGCAAAATGAAGATATAGGGGATGAAACGCCGTGGTGATGCTTCAATTATTTCTGATATGGCTATATTTAAATTGCTTTTTGGAGTGATCTTTTGCTGAATTCCGAGGTAAAAATTTATGAATTGTGAAACTAGAAGTGAAATGCTTCAAAGGCTTGATCTAATAATGCAATACTGGTATAGTGAACTAGATCCTGGACTCTAATTATAAAGGATCGGATTCAAATCAAGATCTTGGATGATAATATATACTATAATATACCAACATATTTGAGAGATTTGAAGTTATTCACATAGAACCACTTAAAATTATGTTAAGTAATTTTCCGAGGATTGTTTAATGCTCTAAGAATATATAAAGAAAGAAATATGTTTTTATGCTTTTAAAAATGAAACTTCTATAATCGCGGTAGGACTAATTAGCTTGAACGTCACGAAAGTGAAACACCAAGCAGCAATTAGTCGAAAAGAGAGAGAGAACTAGCGGTAGAACTAGTAAATAAATCATTTTGGGTTCAAATCTATAGGAGGTGTGGTGTGGATCCCACAAAAGTAATAAAGAAAGAAGTCACCTTAACCATCTCAGAAATATCCACTTTATTTTTTATCTTCCTCTGCTATACTAACACATCAAACTAGCTCTGATGACTTTTTTTAGCATGTATTCGCACCTCGAGAGATTTGAGAGGAGGATCTTGCGAAAGATCATTCGGCTCTCTCCGGAACGAGACCTCAGGCTAATCGAGAGGTCATGGACATGTACGGCAAAGCATCAATCACCAACTTCGTCCGAACCCGCTGTCTATATTGAGCAGGGCATGTAGCACGGATGCCGACTCACAGAGTCCCTCGTGCCATATTGGATTCGAGACCGAGTGGCAGTAGACTCGTCGGAAGACCTCATCTACGCTGGGATAGACTGATAGACTTAGATGCCGCACGTCTGGGTAATTATAAAAAAAGTTATATAAAACCGTGCTATACGAGGCCCGAGTGTACACTTGTGTCTGTTTTTTTTGCGATTTGAAGTTATGCAGTTTTCAAGAATAATAAAAAATATCCATCGTTTTTTTAATAAAAGACAAAGTTTTTTTATGCGAATGCGCATAAAAAAATCTAAAATTAACACTAGTGCAAGCTACAACCGTTGTAATGTGAGTGTGTATAGGGCGATGGGCGAACGGAATTGTTTTTAAATGTGGCAACTCTTAAACTAAAAGCTTAAGAATTGCATGTCTCCATAACAAGAACTGCGTAAAAATACTAGTTTAATCGTCGCAAAGCTTAGTAAAGTTGCAAAGCCCTTTGAGTAGTGAGCTGATTTGAAACATGATAAACTTAGATGCTATTCGTATGTCTGCCATTTGCGAATGATACCACACAAATCCTCTTATCTGCCAGGACCGTCTCAACGTGTATGAAACTTGTATTTAAATAAACAAACACTGTCGTTAGCACACAATATTCGGTATTCTTTGCGTAATCATAAACTATACACATTAAATACACTTGAAATTGATTCATAATATCATTCACATATCATTATTAGTCGATAAATTTCGGTTAACGATCTATACAATCGTACAATGTACGCATGATACCCTCACCGTCTCTGTCTCACATTCATAGCTTCTGACCTGCAAGAATCTTTCTCCATCTGTATTTCTCTCCAAACTTAACGTACAAGACCCTCTCCGTCGCTGTCCGTCTCCAAGCTCAATGTGTAAAAAATGCTCTTTCTGAATCACTGGAATTCGGACACAACTTATGTCTTACTTCTTTAACCTTTTGAGGAGTGAGCAAATTTAAAATCAATGAAGTCGTTGATACCATAATCGCTTTACACCGATTACTTTCTGTCAGCTCCTATCAGCGTAAAACAATCTTCAATTGTAAATAAACACTGTTGATAGCATACGAGACCACGTAATTTCTTTACATAACCAATACACAAAAAATCGATTAATTTGCACCTGCTTTAGAGGGAAATGATAATCGGGCAAAGACTCATTCAACAAGCAGCGACGAACAGGAAGCAATCAAATAAATAAACACTGTCGATAGCATACAATATTCGGTCATTTCTTTGCGTAAACAAAAAATACACTTGAAATCGAAATCATTATTAGTCGATAAACTTGGGTTAACTATCTATACAATCGTGCGATGTATGCGGGGAAGCTCTCCGTCTCTGTCTCCCGAGCTGCGCTACGTTCTCTCTCTGTCTCTGTCGTTATCCGAGCTCAATGTACAAGAGTGCTTTTTCGAATAATTGGAGACCCTGGTACTCCTTTACGTTTGGTAAATTCTATCTCAATGAAGCTACGCAGTTTTTAAAATCATAGAACCTATCCTTCAGTTTTCTATGTAGGTCAAGTCTTTTAAGTATCTATCGCATAAAAACAGACCCAAGTGTAGTTTCTTGCACAAATTCTAATTTTTCTTCTAATGCCTTTTTATGTACGATTACGTTGAGATGGAATTAATCGAATAAGAATATTTAAGCACGAGGTTGATATTTTAATGATCATCATTCATAGTCGGCCCTGGGTAGGGAATCCAATCCCGAGCCAAAATTTCGATCCCGGTATTTCGGGATTTCATTAGACAATCCCGGGACCAGTCCCGGGATCCCGGGATTGGGATTTTCAATATTTTAAGAAATTACCTTGATGAATTTGCTCAAAAATTACTAATAAGTCCATTTGTTCAATATAAAAAATCACTTGAAGGCCAAAGAATTTTATTTATTTAAGAAAAGATAAAAATACAATTCAAAAATAGATAAATAAAACAGTAAAAAATTAAAATATTAATTTGAAAATATGTCCGAAGTAACATTAAAGCATTGAGTTTTTCGTCATTTAGTTTGGATCTGATTTTGGAAGCCAGACAACTTGCTGCTGAAAATGCACGCTCAGCTTCCACACACGCTGGAGGTATCGTCATCAGATATTTAAATGCTAGTTCGAATTGATGATCGCGTGAGCCCTCATTTTCGTACAACACCATCAATATGACTGATAAAATTCTTTTGTGCTGAGACACGGACTAAAACTAGCAAAATTCCCGATTTCCCGACAAATTATTTATTTCCGTCGCTGCAAATTAATACTTATATACTATAATACTTTGATGTGATTCGTAATTATATTACGGAGGAATGCAAATATTTTGAACCCCGTATCTATTATATTTCATATCGATATTCGTCGAGGTGTAGTAAATACATCACCGGTAGGGAAAAGTTACTATAACAATTTGAAAAACATACATGTACGCTATATATGTATACATAGATTAGACAGTTACTAACTAAGCTCGCCAATTAGTAGTTACGCCGATTTCTGTTAGATAAAAATTTCAATCCCGGGATTTTCGGGATTACGTTTTCTAATCCCGGGATTCTTAAGTGCATAAAACTGTCCGGGATCCCGGGATTGGATTCCCTAGCCCTGGGTGATAATATTAATTGCCTCAATATTTACTTCATAGATTCTGGAAATTAGAGTAAACATTGATTAAAGTTGTTAATCGTCCCGCATTGGCCATGAAAAACCATGTCAAAATGGTTTGCAATGGTCCCATAAAAGGGATTGTTAAAAGCCACCTCAAAAAAAAAACCATAAATTATGGTTGTGGCTCAAAGTGGATATTCTTTTGATTAACGTTACTAAACATGTTTTCGACTCAAAATGATCAAAACGTTAATGCGTTACTAATGGATATGGAGGCACGTTTATGTGATAAACAAAATTCCATTGCGTCTAAACAATATTTTCCGTACGACATATCATATAAAAAGTTGATGTAAATTATTGTTAATTTAATTGTGTATACAATGTGAATAAAGAGTGGAGTAATAGATTTATTGCGCAATATATTGCGTTAACGCAGAGGAGTGCGCGCAGGATGTCGACGGAGAGAAGGACAGCGTCAGAGTGGGGGCGCCGCGCGGCGGGCGCGCGAACTACGGCGGGTCTTCCGGCGGAAGTGGATGGTTCGGCGCCGCGTATCGATCGGCATCGGGAAAAGCGCGGAAATGCGACACGCGGCGCGCACCGGCACGCGCAATTATAGCGTATTTACGGGAGAATTAGAGGCCCGCCTCTGATTGAATGGGCCGCGGCCGCCAGTGCGCTCCGGGCCGCGGCGGGCGCCGGACGTGTCTCGCCTTCGTGTCCTGCGTAGCCCGCAGCTCCGCAGCTCCGCAGGTACCGACCTCCCTACACCCCATCACCCACGACCCCCCGTCTCAGTGAAGTGACCGCGCGCCATTCCCGGACCGCCGGCCGCCGTCCCCCGATTCATTCATCTTTCAGTGACAGCGATTTTTAAAAAGTGCACAAACTTCTTATCGGCGCTAAGAGAATTTTAAACGGCCATAACGCGCGTGTACACGCGCGCATACTACATTCAAATGAAAAAAGCGATACCATCATCGTGTATTAATAGTTCGCATTGCCCAAATCGTCCGATTAATGCACAGCGTATGGAATGCCGGCGTTGGAAATTTTCCTCGGCGGAAAATCTTCGGCGACGGATTTGATACATCTCTCAGGGCGCAGCGTGCTTGAAAAACGCACAAGAACAATCGGAGCCATTGTGAAAACATACGACGATCCATATAACGCCAATTTTTACCGAATTTCCAAAACCACGAGGCATTTTCCCTAAGATGTTACAACCCCATAGCGTACCGTCTACAAATCCGCCTCATTCATTTGGAGCACATTTTTATAAAAAAAAAACACGTTTTTGTATTTTGGCGCATTTTTTTTTTGTTGTGACACAATATAAATATTATATTAAACATCAATGCAATTCATACACTTCGTCCGTTCACCTCGATACATTATTTCTCCATTATCAAGCGTTGATTCATCGATTTTGCCATAAAATATTCAAATTGAATTTTTTACAAATACACTATAAGCAAAATTGATTCTGTGGTTTTGGAGTATCACAGATGCTATTTCCATCATCAGATCCAATTTTAAACTATTGTATTGGATAAAATTTCATTAAAAAATATAACTCCATCTAGACTCCAGATGAAGTCCAGATTGCGATAAAAAAATCCTAAATCTGGACGCTTGGAAACAGTGGCGTAACTACTAATTGGCGAGCTTAGTTAGTAACTGTCCAATCTATTTATACATATATACAGTACATATATGTTTATCAAATTGTCATATTGACCGTTCCCTACCGGTGATGTATTTACTACACCTCGACTCTAATAATGGTAATATCGATATGAAATATAATAGATACGGTGTTCAAAATTTTTGTATCCCTCCATAATATAATTACGAATCACATCAAAGTATTATAGTATATATAAGTATTCATCTGCAGCGATGCAAATAAATAGTTTATCGGAAAATCGGGATTTGATGGTGTTATATGAAAATGGGTGCTCACGCGGTCATCAACTCGAACTGTCGATCCAGACTAAATGATGAAACACTTGATGCTTTGATGTTATTTCGGGATTGGATTCCCTATTTACATCCATCTCGTTTGTGTCATAAATTCACCTCCTCTTTCGCTCAATATTAAAGATAGCATAAACTCCACAGCGTTGATGATTTTACTGGAAAAAGCTACAAAGAGTACAAAGAGTCCAATCCCTATTTTCCTCGCAAGGGCGTTGCCGTATTAAGGCAAAAGTCCTACATGACACATAAGCGTAAGCGAACGAAGTTATAAATTAGGATAAATGGGCAGATTTTCAATTTACTTTTAACGCGCCCATGTTATAAAAATTTCGTTTTATACGGGGAATATCTGTGCTAATAAATTTTATGATCGGATATAAAATCAATTAAATTATTTAAAAAATGAGTTAATCATGCCATACTTTATCATATGCTTTTGTCATGTCCATGAAAACTATCAGGCGATATATTTATGATTTTTTTATTATTGTCGAGTAATATAATCTTCATAAATTATCCGGGGTTGATGTTCTATTTTCTGCAGATTTTTAATTGAGTCTAATTCTCGATGTATTTTTTGGCATGGATTTCGCACAATAATTTTGGCACGTGCTGTATTCTTTCCAGCTTTTTGTTGTACAGTTCATCCGCGTTTCCTAAAGCGATAATTCGATTTAACGCGTTTAATCCGTTCGCATGTAGCCTTCAACCACCCCCTATTTTTTCCCCGCTGCGGCGTTGTTATTAAAATTAAGTCGCGGGTTGTAAATTTCACGCTTTAATTTGAACGTCCCATTTCCGCGTATATATTTGCATGAATTAAAAAAACATATGTGCTTTAATGTCGGATGAAATATCGCAGTTTTTCATGCTAACATGAGTTTTACAGCTTTCGTTTCGGCGGTAAGGACAGTCCTGGCAATTTTATCACCGCCATATATCATCTCAATTTAATTATCGCAATTGTGATTCATTATGGCGTGACTTGTTTTTTTTTTTTTGTGAAATTATTTTGGCACGGAGTAAGAAGTTGCTCTTTTGCCCATGAGAAATTCATGTCATACGACAAAATGAAATATTCAGTCGCCGTACGTGCCGAATATTTCTTCCGAGACGAAACCTCGTCGAATTCCAAAAAATCGAAGAGCCGAATATTTCTATATTTTACAAACGACGAATATAAAATCCGAATGAATCATGCGAGATGTCTCCGGAGTTTCGTGTGTCATCGAAATGAGTTCATCGTTGGCGCAAAATCGATGCAGATGTTGAAATATTCGATGAATCAACAAAATGGATGCATCCACATATCGACGATGATGAATTTATGTTTGTGTATCTAGTTGTTTTATAATTGCTTGAAAATTTACGCTAAAGTAGAGAATTTATTCTTAACCGACATTTCGGACATGTGGATATGCCCATGATCACGAATTTTTCATTGAAAGAAATACATAATAATCTGAAGGGGCAATGTCCGGAGAGTATAGAGGATGAGGTAAAACATCCCAGTCAAATGATAATAATTTATTTCTGACGAGCAAAGACACATGAGGCCTGGCGTTATCGCCTCGTTTGTTCGCTAATTCTGGCCGTTTTCTGGCAATTGCATCCTTTAGATTGTCTAGTTGGAAACAATATTTTCTTGAATTAATTGTTTCACCTTGCTGAAGTAGCTCATAATAAACTACCCCCTTCCAATCCCACCAAATGCATAGCAACATTTTTTGTTGATGTAGGCCAGGTTTAATTACAGTTAAAGCTTCAGTACCCTTGGTCCAAGACCGTTTACGTTGGATATTCTCATAGAGTATCCAACTTTCATCTCCAGTGACAAGTCTCTTCAAAAAAGGTTGGCTATTATGTCGTTGGAGAAGAAGATCGCATGTTGAAATACGCTGAAGTTTATTTGAGTCAGTCAGTTCACGAGGAAACCACACATCTGAACGATTGATGTAGCCCAATTTTATCAGATGATTATGGACGGATATTCGTGGAATTTATAACTTGGTTGCTATTTCGCCAACAGTATATCGCGGGTTTTCTTCAACCATGGCTATGATTAGATCTGTGTTCCTTTGCGAAAGAAACTTATGGGACAACCTAACACTATGCAAATTAAAAATATGACCCAAGCTATTCTTTGTTTATTGTGTTCATTCGATGCTTCAAATTATTGCTCATCTTCCATAGTTGGAACATTGGAAGTTGTTGTTCATTTTGGGTAATCAATATTGCATTTTACGCATGAATAAAATAAGACAAGCGCAATGAATAGATTATTTACGTTTATTTTTATGCTAAAAAATTGAGGGTGCTGTTATCGGCGGTTTGACAGACACAGTATATCCAAGCTCTGGCCCGTTTTGTCCCACTTTGAATTTTTAACATTAGAACCAATTTTTATTATTCTAAACATGCAGTAATGAATTCAGGCCAATTGCATGAATTACGGGCGAGATTCGTGGTGCGTTTATTAGTACAGATATGATAAATATGAATCACGCGCGTGGTACGATTACCGTCGACGTTTTTGCATTATAATTCCGCCTCTTGGTTAAAATTCATAAATTTGTATGTATTGCATTAGTAAAATTGTACAAAATGTAATTATTTCCCAATTTAATAAATGAGCCCAATATATTAGGTAAAGCGGAAAGAAATGTCATTTTTTGTTATTTGGAGAAAAATCCAAATTATTTTTCACTTGTCCCACAGAAGTGATTTTTTTTTATCGCGAAGCGAATGTTCTAATGACTTGAAAAGATGATAGTCTGAAAGTGCAATGTCAGGAGAATATGGTGGATATTGCAGCACTTACAAATCCAGCTCCCTTATTTTTTTCTGCGTAATCCTTTCTGCGTGTGGTCTTGCATTATCATGCTGTAATATTCTTCTTTGGTTGTTAACTAGCACTGATCGCTTTTAACTTATCTAATTGTGCACAGTATAGCTCTGCTGTGATAGTTTGGCCAGGTTTTATAAATTCGTAGTGAATTACGCCAAAAAAATCCCACCAAATACAAAAGAGGACCTTTTTCAAGGACAATGACGATCGAGGGGTAGAAAAAGGTACTTTATTTTAAAAAAACCACTATTTTTCCTTCTTGAACTCTTATAGAGGACTCACTTCTCATCCCCAGTAACGATCCTTTTTAAAAATGGATCGGTTTTATTCCTGGACACTAACGTTGATGACAACTTGTGCGGTACCCAAATTCCCTGTCTATGTTTTTTCCCGAATCTTTTCAAATGGTCTTTTACTGTCAACCAAGTACAGCTGATGTCTAGCGATAATTCCTTTATTGTTTTTCGAAGATCAGATTCTACCAGAGAATTTAATGCGTCATCATCGATTAATGGAGGTCGTCCTGATTTTGGTTTATTTTTTAAATCTCTGTCGCCACTTTTGAATTTTTTGAACCATCTATAGCATTTTCGAATATTCAATATGTTGCCATATATATCACAGATACTCTGGGTAGCTTATTTTGCTTTTAATCCTTTATCGAATAAAAACAGTAAACAAGATCACAAATGGGTCTCATCAATTTCTGGCTTGGACATTTTCAATATGGCTATAAAAATATAAAAATATTTGAAAAAGTAAGACAAACAACAGAGCTTCAAAATGACATCAACCTTGACGTATTCACTCGACAGCAACCTGAGGCAAACTGACGGCAACGACGCAACAAAAAAAAAGACATTTCTTTCCGCTTTATCTAATATATTTTAATCCATCCGATCTCTCAACTATGTTGGTGGGACAAAATTTTTTCCACTGTCCGGATTTGAATTCGAACTTTTATAGTAAAATTCCAGATACTATTTTACGTCAATGAGTTGGGATAAAGACGTTAAAGTGGCGTTAAAAATGTATTTTTGGCGCTTTTAAACCGTGCAAAAATATCAGCGCAAATCAAAGGACGTCTGTTATTGTAAAATTTGGATATATTTATAATTTACAATTTCTTGTATCATTTTTTATTGTTATATTACTCTTATTAGTATTATATGATTTTCCTGAAAGGCAAGGAAAATTTCTTCACTATTGTTTAGGTGAACATTTTTAGTCCCGCATGCGTTTGAAGAGATTCAGCAGATTTTGCGCCGTGGCGATTTTTTAAGATCAAATTCATGAATTGCTCGAACACGAAGTTGGTGTATTGGTGGTACTGTTTTTGGATGATTTTTCATTGACAATGCCTTAATTTAATTGAAGCTTTCCAATACGTATTCATGGATAACTACACAATAGCACCAAAACGTTTTTTCTCGCTTAGGAAATATTTGTTTCGTCGAAATAATGATTGAAGGACGAAGGATCAAAGGATACTTCACTGATTGAATTTTTTTCGTGTGGTCTTTTGATCTGAAATTTGTGCGCAAGCTTTCCCTTCATTTATTCGCTTGATCTTCCACATTCAATTTCTCGTCCTTTCGCAGAAAATATTCCTTTATGTGCCGGGGGAAAAAATATCTTTAAATTCCTAAGCGTCCTGGATTTATGTCCTAATTATTACTATCGATTTTGAATTAATTGGATAATTAGATGGCATAATTCGAGCAGTCGAATCCTCTTTTTAAAGCATCATCACGACTCGATGATAATGTGTTTTTGCCAAAATACATTATGTGCTAAATCATAATATTCTATACGTGCAAAGAATTTCCGGATGGTGTAAACATTTTCACCCAAACAATAAATAGTCGCTTTTCTATCAAATTCCTTGAATTTGCGAACGTTCGATTCTTGAGAAAATTGTAGTATTAATAATCAACCCAATTGAATACATTAGCGTTTCTAGGAAATTAAAAAGGAGACATTGATCAATAAAAATAGCCCAGTTTTTCTTTGGAAAACTCTTCGCCGAAAAAGGACGCCAAACAATGAATCGGATCCGTGACTTGATTATAATGAATATTTGCTGAAAATTTGCCTGCATTACTAATAGTAGTATTTTTAAAATGCTATATCTAGAAAACTAATTTAAACAGGATAACATTGTACTCACAAAAGCATCAAGACCAAAGACTTTTGAATATTTATAACTTTATGGACACATCTGATCTGGAAACTTTTCTTTTCTTCAAATCAAAAGAGTTTTGGCAAAGATTAAAATTGGATTGGGACAAATATATGTAACAATTTTTCAACATAATCGCCATTGAGATCGAGATATTTTGTCGTCGGGGCACCGACTTTTGTATGCCAGTGTCATAGATCTCCACTGCCAGATCTTTGGGTTTCTAGGGTGTAGAGACAAACCCACATCTCATCCCTCGCCATGATATAATCCTGAAAATCTTCTAGACCTTGTGCAAAATGATCCAAAAATTCACGCGCGAAGATCAAAAAGCGATTTTGACGGTGCTCCGGTGTGGGCATTCTGGGCACCCATGGAGCACACAACTTCTTGTAACCAAATTTTTCCAACACAATATCACCAAGCGGACTTCGAGGAATGCCAGGAAATTCTTCACGAAGGTCGTCAAGCATCACACGGCTGTCATTTTAGTCGCAAATCGTAGGAGCAAATCCGAGATGTATTTTTGCGTCCTCGCGAGGAAAAGAGGGACTGGACCCTTTGTTAGCCCGGATCTTAATAAAGCGGGAGTTTCACTCACCGTGACTCAATTACATAGACCATTCGGATATTTACGTTAATAAATAACGTTTTAAATTGGTAATACACAATTAGATAATTTATTTTGTTTGAAGTTTACCCATGTGATCGTTAAGATGGTTGCAGTCGCACGCGGGTTCGTTTTGCTTTCGGACCGTTGTGTTGGCGGGCGGATATAATGGAATTAAAAGGGCGTCGAATAAAAAGTCTCTCGTCTTAGATAACTGCTTTATTAATCATGAGATAGAGATCTGGCCACGGGAAGGACGTCATCCCGCAGTCAAGGCTATCCGATGACTCCGTCATCATTGAACCGATAATAGTGTGCGCGCAAGAATCAATCGCTGTCGTTATTGCAGATGCAATGCAAACAATCGACTGAATATGTTTTAAAATCAATATTAGGATGTCGAATAAATTCTGTCCTGTCTGTCATTAACAGCATCAATTTCAACTCGGTTGAAATTGGATAATATATGGATAATATTTGAGTGTGAGTGTGCTGAAAAATCGTCATTATATTAAAAGATAATCTAATTATTAGGGGACACTCATAAGTAGTGTCGTTTTCTTATACGAAATAATTTGTCCTATATTCCGGTAAATTCGTGTGGGATCCAAACACTTTCTTTTTGAATCATGCTCAACTTCCTCTCCTTGTCTCCTTCTGAGTACTGGACCAAGATGTACTGACTGTTTTAAATACATTTTCAATGATCAGCATCAGATTCTTCAGGGCTATTTCATTCACCTGGACGTCCATTTCGAGGCTCGTCTTCCAAACTCAAATCATTACTTATGGCTGCCCTAATATTTCTACAAATTCATTACTCATATATAGCCCTATTATTTGTTATTAATCTTCTCAGTATTTATTTATTCAGGAATATAAAATGAGGATAAATTTATTATAGATTGTTCATAAATATTACAATAGTATATACTTCTTACTGGTTGGTTTGGTGCAATTTTTGCGTTCAATCTGTATTTTAACCCATTTTTTTTTATATAACTAGCCCACTATATCAACACTTGGAACATGAACACTAATTAACCGATAACTTATCCCAGTGATTTGGCATTTGGTCCGAATTAAAAGTAATGAATGAAAGAGTGATGTGAGCTAGTGATCGATCAACTTCAGCATTTAAAGATCATTCCTGAAAGTTTTGCGTCATCTCTATTTCATTCAGCACACCCACTCGCAGCATATTAGCTTCATTAACAAGAAATCTGCATAATAAAAATGAGCTGTCTTCGGATTATTTTCAAAGTGAATGGAGAAATCCGTCCGGAAGCTCATTGACTTCGAAACTGACGAGGAGCTGGTCGTTAAATATTTTATGAAGATCGCCCATAATAATAGATTCGCGCCATAGCTCCAGACGTTAATTGAACAATTTATTATCGCATATAATATATATTGCGTCGTGCTAGAATATATTTACGGCCGTATTGTGTACACAAATTTAATTATTCATATTAACCCTTAATGAGAGAAAATCCAGGCCTCAATACCGCAGGCCTTAATGAGTTTTCGACTCGAATTTGTGTTTGAAAAACATCCGCGCTCTGAGGAAACGAATTATCGTCGTGTTATGAATGACACTCTTCCTAATGAGAAATTAAAATGTCGGGGCTTTGTGGAAAATAAATGGAGGACGTGGATGTGCCGGAAGAAAAGCGAACAACTTGAAAATGAGGCTGTATGCGATTTTGGCACAGTGGATTAATTCCTGGACACTTCATAATAAATCGGATCATTCGATTCGATTCAGATCCAAACCAATCTCTTAAAAAAAATAATAATGAAGAGATTTACAAAATTGGGCAGGGCTATCTATGTTTGACTGATTTACAACAATAATTAATATACCATTTAAAAAATATCATTTTATACATCTTCTTCGGCTTAAAATTCATATTCAAATAATATTTCCTCTTTTCATTGGGTTCATATAAATTTGTCACGACAGGGACAGAATTTATCCGACAGCCCAATATTTGCTACTTTTAAAAAAATATTCGACCAAGCGTTTGTATAATGGGTTTATTCTTGTTCCAATAAAGATTCTGGTCCAAATACAGATTATGGCAAAAATCCAATTTAAATAACTGTATCCAAACTCAATCATATGTGGAAACATTTCAGAATATTCAGACATTTCAGCAGGAGTACTTTGCATTATTTACAATATTTGGCAACGAGTGACTCCAATCTAAATTGGAGTTTATGCGATGGAAATATAAGACATTTCCCCGCCAAAAAAATATATAATAAGGCTGTTTTCCGGAATGATAAATGCTAGTTCTGTTGTTAGAATTTATATCACAGATCACAAAAACACATGTCTGCACTTTACAAGAAACATCAAAAACGTCTTATCATCAGATTTAAATGAAAGATATTAAAGGAGAAGCTCTTTTTTAATTAAGAATCATCAATATATTCAAAAATGATTCCAATTTGAATATATTGCCGAAATGGTATCCCCAGGCAAAACTGTTCTTGATGTATGTAGATGCAATTCGCTAGATTAACAGTGACATCTTTCTGTCATCCTTCAGACGCAATGTGTCAAATTAGCCCCTAAAGGAGTACTATCCCAGGACCTGGGATCCCCCCTCCACTATTCAGAATCATTGTACATTGAGCTCCGAGACAAACAGAGACAGAGAGAGAACGTAGCGCAGTTCGGGAGACAGACGGAGAGCTTCCTCGCATACATCGAACGATTGTATAGATCGTTCAATGTATGCGGGGAATCATCTTCATCCCAGCGCTCGGATCCACAGCGGTTCGATAGAAGAACAAACCCGCGTGCGAGCGCGGCCGTCTTACAAAACACGTGAGAGTAGAGTGCGCTCCCGCTATATGTTACATTGGTGTCAGAAGTGTTTTTTCCTTTTAATTATTGAAATGTCCCCATATGATATAAATATCTTTCCATGGCTGATTGATTATCTTTTTTCTTCAATATAATCTTGAAATTGTGACATGAAATAGCTCGACATTATCAGACATATATACACTTATACCTTAATAGAAACATTCATTAGTATAAAATTTTGCTGAATCACGTATTATTGGGCATATTTATGAAACACAAACGTCGTGGTTCCAGAATCCCACTCCCCCCATAATAAATATCCTAAAAATTTATACACCATTATCAGGCATTTATGTCCAACGAAAGTCAATATTTCAGGCTTTACTGCCGCATTTATTTTACTGTAAAAACAGTAATGAAAACGAGCCGTAATTTCTGCAACCCCTCAGAAGAGGCGTTGACGGAAGAGCATTTTATATCGAAATGAAAACAACGCGGCGCTCCTGTTTCCCTCATCCCGAAAATAATACGAGTCTTTTTCTCCCTTTTTTAATTTCATATGAATTGAATAATCTTGATGACGCGTTTTTCCGTTTGCTTCCTTTTATTTTCATTCGCATAAAGGTGGCTGTAAAAGCGATGTCTACAATTTTATAATTCGACGTAATGAGACACCGGGGGGGAATATTGGAATACGGTCCCTTTTCCGCCGACGGAAATTAGTAATTTATTCTCGAATTAGTCCAGGATGTGAGGCTGTTTTCGGGGATCGATCTATTTGCGGAACAATCATTAGGATTCTTTTCGTTATCTAAGATTAGCAAAATGGCCTGCAAACACTCCAATCTAATGCCAAGAGGAGTAGTTGAGTGCTTGGAAGATATGTGGCGATCCTCTTTGATCGTTGTATAAATGTGGTCGTTAAACTCTACTCTTGTTATTTGTGGTCACATGCTTAGTTAAATCGCCAGCTATACACAAAGAACTTGACTGTTTTCTCAATAGTCATTTAATATCAGACGTTCTTTATTGAAAACATTGATCTTTTAGTGTCTTTGATTTTATACAAAACCGAATATATTAACGCTAAAAATACCGTCTGCACACAATTGTGCATTTCATCACTTCACTAAAAAAGTGAATAAGAAAACTACATATATATTTTCCCAGTTAAATTTCCGTATTTTATCCAGTGTCAATTTTGCTTTATGATGGCGTGTGTAGCGCGGGCGATTTAACTGTTGGTCTGAGCAGATTTTATTCTGCAGATTAACAACGACATCTTCCGTCTCTCTTCAGGTGCAATGTGCTGTTTTAACAGCGCCATCTCTGGTGGCCCTGCGGAGACATTGCACTTGCATACCGACCGATAGCTTCTTGCGCGTGCACCGTTGCCGGTCGGGTAGTGACGCGCAGGAGGCGGGAGTCGGAAGAGTCGTCGGTTAGCCTTGGCTGCGGGAGGTTGTCCCTCTTGCAGCCAGATCTTTTTTTCTCTCTCCTGTGAAATAAATAGTTATTTAGAGAAAAGAGTCTTTCTATTCAATGTCCATCTATTCCCATTTATTCGTCCAGCAACATAAAGGCTCGATAGAAGAACGGACCCGTGCCCTAGCGCGGCCATCCCGACGAATACCCCTGAGAGGGCTCCCGCCTCAACGTTACACGTGCATTATCATGAAGCAATATAGTTTTCTTCTGTTTTTCCTGTTTCCCGTTTCGATTACATCATAAGAAATTATTCCCAGCATATCTCACCATATGCACATTAAAACTTTTTTTATTATCAATCCGGACTTAGGTATTGGAATTGCGGCTATTTTTTACTTATTTATCTTGTCAACAAAGCGTAACACGAGTTTTTTTTTGCTCGGTACCCATCCTACTCCATAGCACCCATCCTACTCCATAGCACCCATCCTACCCCATAGAGCCCATCCTATTCATTTTACCGATGCGTTTTAAATGATTTCAATGAAATTTAAGTCTTTGCTATTATCTGGGACCAATATTGCGGCCAACTTTTCCGGACCTATGCCGTAAAGCGAGGTATGGGCGTAAAGCGAGTCTGGACTGATCAAAGCCTTTCGGGATTCTTCCAGGGGCATTATTAATCCTCTTTATTCATATTCTTTTAAAAATCACTACAAAGCTCTTCAAATTTTTGGGATTCGTGATGTTTGTTTAAAAATGTTTCCATTCAATCATAAGAGTTCTATAAAAACAATAAGAGCTTTCTCAATATTTTCTATTATATTATTACTGGGCGTGTAAGAACAAAATATTGTGCATTGATAAGCGATTCTGCCAAAATTATGCATCTTATTTTGTTTTTATATTTTGGTATCTTCTTAACACTTCTTTCATAGAAATACAAAGTTTTTATTACCATGTGTATTTTGAATAAATGTCTATGAACAACAGTTGATAAAATGCCATGTTCTGGATCTGATTTTTAAAGCAAATTGGCTTGTACGTCACGAAAAACGAAACTCCAAGTTGATTGGAAAGAGAGGAATAATCGTTAGTAATCTCGCCGTCTTCGTCGCATACATAGATTCTACGCGCATGCGCCGCACCACCTCTACTGTGTATACGTAGCATAAAGCAACTACTTTATCAGTAGCGCGTCTATTTTATTATTTAATACACAAACACCACTATGTAAAAATTTCTGTGAAAAAAAAAAAAACAATGCATAAATTAACTTTTCCAACTTATTTTAGTCCAGGAACTCATCTACTATATTTGTACTCTAAGAAAAATTTTGGTTTTTTTTATTTGATTATTTCTACAAGCGAAAATTAATTATTGTATTGCATCGCGTTAAACGAGTCCGCGTCAAATCAAGGCCTCGGTTGTGTTATTTTGGACGAATTTATATTTTAAATATGTTCACAAATCGCGCGTAAATATTTCGAACATAACCGTTATTTCGTGGGTGGAATATTTGTCTTTGGGATAAGCAATTTAATTAGGGAATGGCGCTTTCAAACAGAGCATTCGTATATTTATCTTTCATTGGAATTTTTATGGCTCTAATTGTGGACTGAAAATAAATATATATCGTTCCTTGGGCGAGTTTTGGCCGAAAAAAGGAGCGATGAAACCTTTATCGAAACACGTCGATTGCTTTTTCGATCTGGATAACCACAGTAAGCAAGCGACTAATAAATTCCCGGTCCAATAAATACGATTAGGGAATTTCACTCGAGACTTTACAAAGTTTTCCTCAGAATCTTCTTCCCTCGACGGGAAAAAATCCCTTTCTTCGTTCCGGGGGGAAGATTTCGGCATCCCTTGCGAAATGGGAGCGTTTATTTCTGAACTTTGATTTGGTTTGCTAATGGAAAAAATTATCATGATTGCCCGAATTTTCTCCTCTTTTTTACGAATGAGGAGTGAAAAATTGAGCAGTTCATTTTAACGTGACAGGGTTTTTTTTTTAATTTCAAGGGTGGACTTGGGAGCTCTGCTCTGGCTCTATATTAAAATGATTGAATACATTTGGGAGTCGAATTTATCTCAGAAGCAATATACTTATAAAATATCACGAATTAAAACGATAATTTTGATGTGCATTTAAATATTGCAAATATTTTTTAAATCAAAGGGATATCTTAGTATTGTTTATCGTTACTTCGATTGTTAGATCATTTTTATTTTATAAAAAAACTTAACTTTTTACTTATAGAAAATTTCCATCTTTGGCTTAGAAACAGCCTAGAAACCATTTTCTATATACAAGATCATCTAGAAAGTAAGGGATCAAGGACTCTGAAGCCGGGGGAATTAAAAAAAAAACTTGGCATACCTGGCGTATAGGGAGGATCTTAACGATTATTTTGTTTAGTCCCGCATGTTTGTCGGCCATTTTGTTCAGTCACAGTAAATTATTCCGCTGGAGAGGTCGTCGCACCCTCCGCCTTTTGATGGGATGAGCCTACAGCATTTCATGAATTGGATTAGCTTGTTCAGAGAAGGCCATAATGGTGTAGAAGACTACCAGTGATTTCTTACAAACTTGAGCCAAAAGTTGATGAAAAAGTGCAAATTGATCGCCGTGTGACAATCGACGATCCTCATGAAGAATTTCCTGACATTTCTTGAGGTCTCCTTGGCGATATTGTAACAAAAAAAACTTTGCTACAAGAAGTTGTGTGTTTCATGAGTGCCCAGAATGCTCCCACGTAGCACCGTCAAAATCGCGTGAATTTTTGGATCGTTTTGCACAGGAGAGAGAAGTTTTACTGGATTCTATCGAGATGGGGGATGAGATATAGATATGTCACTATACCCCAAAATCCAAATAACTATTAAAAAAGATATAGCGGTGGAGGTCTATGACACTGGCAATTAAAAGCTTATGCTCCAACTACAGAAATGTCTCAAACTCGACACTCATTTTTAAATCCTACATTCATGCTGTTAACTTACTTTCTGGATGATCCTCGCAAATCATCGATTGCCAAAATTGCCGCAAATTTATGATGATGTTTTTATGCTTTTATTAATTATATAAATAGTCGGTATGGCCGCGCTAGGCCGTGATGTTGCTGGACGAATGCATAGGAATAGACGGGCGTCGAATATAAATACTATCTTCTCTAAATAACTATTTATTCCACACGAGAGGGAGAGATCTGGCTGCAGGAGGGATGACTTCCCGCAGTCAAGGCTAACCGACGATTCCCCCGACTCCCGCCTTCTGCGCGTCACTACCTAACCGACAACGGTGCACGTGCAAGAAGTGATCGGTTGGTATGCAGTTGCAATGTCTCCGCAGGGCCACAAGAGATGGCGTTGTTAAAATAACACATTGCACCTGAAGAGAGATGGAAGATGTCGCTGTTAACAGCGCTACTACGTGAGGATGGTAAATCGCCCACGCTAAAATCTGCTGCTGATGTATTGTTTTCAATGTCCATTAATAATTGCTGAATTGTTTGTTTTTTAATTCTCAGCTTATTATTATTTTGATGAAAATCCTTGTGTTATTCAGGAAAGATGTCTACATACCCAAAAAAGTTACTGTTTGATATGCATTTTGGGAAAATGGATTCATTGGGCCACATTTGTACGCAAATTCTGTTAATGTGGATGCTAAGTGTATCAATCAATGTTGAGTGATATCAATCAATGAGTAACACAACATTGATTGATCAAACATCCAGGCGTAACATTTGGATGATTCTATATATAGAATATATTGTGATTCAGAAGGCTGATATATAAAATACAAATTGAGATATCAAGAGCAGAAAATAGAGCTATAGGGTGACTATATATCCAATCACTGTTAATATATTTTGTTCCCATTTCGTTTCAAGCGGAAAAAAGGGCCGATTTGGGGTTTTTTACGTTATTTGTACAAATGAATTAGTTTTTATTTAGAAAGCTCAAATAGAAAAGGTCATAGGTTAGTCTTTGAGAGCACTATAATGGAGTTCTGTTTTTTAAGGCATGTCAACTCTAGAGGAAATCGATTCCCGTCTACGCGTCTAGTACATTCCTAAAATATCGGATATAACAAACAATGCGAACTGATTGTCATCCTTGAAATTTGATCGCATATCTCGGCGAGCACAGGAATTCCGGCCTGTTGGGGACGTGTAAACTCGTCACCTATTACATCAAACAAAATCTAAAATTAACACCAGCAGCTAGAGCGATTCGGGTGGTATCTTTTTTGACCGGTCAAAGGGTTGATTGATCGACGTCTATTTGACTAATGCTAATTCCTGCGGGACAAAACGAGGGTTTGGTCGGAGATCGTTATCGAACGTTTAGCTTGGAGCACATTTAACCTCGTCCGGGTAATTCCATAATCTCGTAAAGTCCATTCTTACTGACATTTGCTGTGGTTTATTGAGCTTTTACATCGGCAGCTGTAGATTAAAGCTCTGCTTTTGTAATATATGTGCTCAGTGCCGGCAATGAACCTTTGCGTGGGATTGCTCTTTGTTTGTCCGAACAAGGATATGAAGGAATGGGAATGTGAAAATCCAATAAATATAACGAAAGTGCAGAACATTACGTAATGCCATCCAAAAAGTAAGGTTACAACATTTATGCAGGATCGAACAATGCTTGTATTTAATTGAAATTCACAGGATACTTCTCAAAAATAATTTAAATTATTAAACAACGTAATCGCCGTCGAGATCGAGACATTTCTGTAGTCGGGGTACCAGTTTTGCCAACTCTTTTTGGATTGCCTTTTGGGTTCAGGGATGTATTGAGACATCATAACTCATCCCCCGTCACGATAGAGTCCAGAAAAGATTCTCCTTCTTGTGCAAAATGATCCATGTGTGAGCATTCTGGGCACCTATATTGCACACAACTTCTTGTAACCAAGTTTTTCCTACACAATATCACCAAGGAGACTTCCAGAAATGTCAGTAAATTCTTCGTGAAGATCATCAAGCGTCACACGGCTGGCTAACTACCCCATTTCGTGACACGTTGTCGACCCATTACATCACTATCATAAAGTTCCACAAGCTTCCGATAGATATTCGCGGCTGTATTGTTTAGCAATGTCAAAAAACGAATAATCGCGCGGATCACGTTCGGACGGAAGCGCGTGACGACCTCCCCATCGGATGAATTTACAGTGACTGAACAAAATGGTCGACAAACACGCAGGACCAAACAAACCGATCGTTACGATTCCCCCTTCACGCCAGTATTCAACATTATTTAAATAGTATCCCAGTGCTATTCAATATATTGGGTTGTCCCATAAGTTTCTTTCGCAAATAAACACAGATCTAATCATAGCCATGGTTGAAGAAAACCCATGATATACTGTTCGTGAAACGACATAATAGCCAACTTTTTTTGAAGAGACTTGTGACTGGAGATGAAAGTTGGATACTCTATGAGAATATCCAACGTAAACGGTTGTGGACCGAGGGTACAGAAGCTTAAACCGTAGCTAAACCTGGCCTACATCCAAAAAAAGTTTTGCTGTGCATTTGGTGGGACTGGAAGGCGGTAGTTTATTATGAGCCACTTCAGCAAGGTGAAACCATCAATTCAAGAAAATATTGTTTCCAACCAGACAATCTAAAAGATGCAATTGCAAGAAAATGTACCTTGAAGAATATTTTGCCAACAAATTTGAGAAATTTTGGCAAGAAGGCTTTATGAAGCTTCCGGAGAGATAGATAAAGGTAATAGATCAAAAAGAACCATATATTTTTCAATAAATTTTGATGCAATACAAATAATTGTTTATTTTTTTCTTAATATGAAAACGAAAGAAACTTATGGGACACCCTAATATATAGTGGACTTTGGATAAAATACCTCACTTATTGTGCCATATCTCATTTAATGTCTAGTATTAGCATTTTATTTTTATTTTGAAGGAGTTCCCACGGAAACACAAGCGATAGTTGAATACATTTTGTTTATATTTCTGTCTGCCCGATCATTCCAGCACAGTCAAGATCTTCTGTTGGATCTGCTGCCACTCGGTCCCGAGTCTAAGATGATTCGAGGACTCAATGGAGATCAAGCGACTTGATGCTCGAATCTGGCGTTCAACGCTTTGCCATGCATGTCCATGACATCCTGATTAGAAGTTGAAATCAAAATAATTTTAAAAATAAAATAGTTTCTATAAATAAAATAAGTGCATTAAAGCGTGTTTTTAATAGATTATTTGGCAGTTATTGACAAATTTTGCATAATGAACATAGCCAAGCATTTAATTAATTAACATTCCCCTGTTGATTGCTACCCCTCGTTAATCGTCATCAATGGGTTACATGTGTGCTTTTTATCGGTTATAATATAATTTCAATCAAAGTTTGGATGTGCTATATAGCACTTTTTTATTGTTATTAAATATTTGTAGATAAAGATGTATCGGTATACGACACCCTCATTAACGGTTCGCAAAATTAGTTGAAGACTCGTTGAATTTTTTAAAAAAATTTAGCATATATTTCTGTGCCGTTATTATGTTTCTTCTTGAATATTGAATTGTATAAGGAAGCGAAGAATCCAGGGAGCGTAGATTTGTATAGCTGTCTGAAATAAATTACTGATGTGGAATATCGAAATTTATTTTTTACATAACACTCCACCCACGTCAGTTCGATCCGGCTTAAGAATACGCCACGAGGGCCCATAAAGGGTTCAAAATGGCATCTTATTTTATGCAACAAAGGCGAATTGTCACCCTTCAGCCGAAAACCTCCAGATCAAATATTGACACCCGTCATAAATGCGGGGCCCTATTGAGGCGCCCGGTAGCCATTCAAGCCACCCATTAGAATCCGAGCAGGTGAATTGTGAATGAAGCCTCGTGTTGACTCGGCATCATGAAGAACTTCTGTAGTTACCCGCCAGATGAGGCCTATGAGGTTCGCCCTCTTCCTTTCATCGTCTATTTACACGGCGAGGGCAAACTCGGGGGTGGTTTTGTGACGTGCTCTTCTCGGCTACTTCTGCAAGGGCAGATTCCATCAAGTTGTTTACGATAAACATTCGCGAGCACTGCCTGTGTACGTTTTCAATTACCCCTTTGGGTCTTGCGAAGTCCTAAAGGGCCTTTGGTCCTCAACAGCGACCAATAGAATAATTGCACGGAATTGCCGATTTGTTAACATCCGTGTATAACGCACTAGATATTTAGCTTAGAATTCACCAAAATACCCTAACGTTTGTCATTTTTCGCCAGTCGTATTACGCATCGATACAATTGTGCATGAAGAACTAAGCTAGATCCGATGCTTACATCATGTTTAAATCCAGCCTAGGTCCTTTTTTGTCATTATCGCCGTGAGTATATGAGTGCCTTATAGTGATTAGTGTTTATGAAGTGGTTTTGTTGGCGTCGATAACTACGTCACGATAAAATCGATACCAGATAATAAGAATCATATTGGACTTGCAATAGCTCCTGTTTATGTTGTCTTTTGCTTCTAATCCGCAAGCTTGATGCCTCTGAACTTCAAGTCTTCATCGTTCTTGACCAATCAATCACCAAAAATTAAAAAAATCTGTTTGAATCTGTTTGAATAGCCGATCCTCAATTTGCGCGATAAATATGTTTCACACGCAAATGAAAACCATCCACCAAAACAATCATCAGACAAAATTATAGAAAATTCTGAGATATTTAATACTTCTAATGATGCTTGCTGGAATATTTAAAGCCACTCCTAAAAACCCTCCATCAATTTAGATTTCGATCCTGCGTCGATCCTAATGATCAGTTTGTTTGATCCCGCGTGTTAGTGTAGCCATTTTGTTTAGCCACAGGAAATTCTTCCGATGAAGAAGTCGTCAAAAGATTCACGTGGTCATCCATTCCAGGAAGAAAAAAATACAAGTGCGTTTTGATGCAACATTAATGTTGTAACCTTACTATCTGGATGACTCTATTAATATACAAAAGACACCGATGTATTATATTCAAACGCTCCATTTTTATCCCTTGCTTAATAGATATATTAAAAAAAAACTGTTTAAAAGATGAAAATCCCCACGCAATAGCGCTGTTAGTCTGAGCACATTTCATTCTCAAGATTAACAGCGATATCTTCTGTCTCTCTTCAGGTGCAATGTGTTATTTTAACAGCGCCATCTCTTGTGGCCCTGCGGAGACATTTCACCTGCATACCGACCGATCGCTTCTTACGCGTGCACCGTTGGCGGTTGGGGAGTGACGCGCAGGAGTCGGAAGAATCGTTTGTTAGCCTTGGCTGCGGAAGGTCGTCCTTCCTGCAGCCAGACCTCTCTCTATCTTGTGTGGAATAAATAGTTATTTAGAGAAGATAGTATTTATATTCGACGCCCGTCTATTCCTATCCATTCTTCCAGCAACATCACGGCCCAATAGAAGAACGGACCCGTGCGTTAGTGTGTGACCATCCCGAAGCTCACGTGGGGGCGGGGAGCCGCTCGGGGATTCTACCCCCGAGAGCGCCCTCGTATCAACATTACAATATTAAGAAGTTTTATTAAGCCTCTCCAATCCCTTTATATCCCTCTCTATCCCTTTTTATTGTTAAATTTTTATATAAATATATTGTAATCTAATCAAATTCAAGATTAATAAACTGGGTCTAAAAATTAATACATAATTGCTTTATATGTCATTATTATAATAAAAATATTTTTCCTAGTATGATGCAAATATAACCAGAAATGTGGGGTGAAAGTCGACCGGTAGTCTTGGCCGCGGGAAAACAAGCGCTTCGACGCCGACTTTTTTGGCCAAGAACGTTGATTTTTTTATCATCGCCTGATCATTTTCATCCTTTACGAACATTCCTGGATCCGATAGTGGATTGGAGCCGCGTAATTAATGTAAAATTGGCTTCATTACGCCGAATTTAAAAAAGTATCTTCCCGAAAAATAAACGTTTCCCCCTCTTTTATGCATTCACGGTTCGGATTGGCCCATTAGCAATCCGTAATATAAATAATATGTGTTTAATGGTTGAGCCTAATGGAATTCGCGGATTCCGTTTTTTTGATGATCAATTTGGCCAGCTCCTATTATTATCATCATCATTTTTTTATTATCAATAAAAATTGTGTAATAAACGATTCCATTAGCAGCGGGAATCCATCAAGGGGCAGTGTTGTTGAAAGTGTGTATTTTTTGAAAATCCTGTTTACGTCAGTCTTCACTATTTTGACACGCGTAACGATTTGTGTTCGTTTCAAAATGAATGAGCAATATATTCTAAAACGATGCGAGCAAAATGGGGATATGGGAATATAAAAAAATAGTGGTGTTTGGAGAAAAATCGCTATCCGGAAGCTGTCAAAATTGACAGCTTACACTGATTGTCGTAAGAGCATTTTCATGGCTATAAAGAAACATAACGATAGGCATAAGCCTCTCGAATAATGTTTAATAGACTCATATCGATCAATGTCCAACCTTTTCCGTTTTGCATCGACATGGACCTGGAAGTCTTCACGTGATCAAGTCCTATGCTCAGTCCGTTGCAAATTATTTAAGCCTCCTCTGAAGAATGATCGAATATCAGTTATTCTGTCCGCTTTTATACACCTTCGTTATGGTATCAATTATCCTTGGTCTAAAAAAATCAAGTTCAACATGTGGGGGATAATACGCCTCTCCCCCTCATAGAACTCATGTTCTTATCTGGATATTTCAGCTAACTCGACAAAAATATCATTTAACACCTGTTCACATATGTAAAACAAATAAAAATATGTAATTCAAACAGTCGTAATATTGAGTAAATTATTGCCGTTTGACCGGGTTTAAGGGTTTTATCTGCACAACATCTTTACAGTACCACTATACCGCCTTTTTAATTAGATTTCCAAAAAAGTTTAATTAGCACAAATAATCAATCAAAACAATCTAAAAAAATAGCTCACTAATAAAAGGGTTAAAATACAGTTCAAAAACGTTGCTGGCAATTTACTTGTGATAATTCTCGCGGCACTTATTTTTTATTTCCATGGTATGTGTATTATATAAAAATGTATTCGTAATCTTCTTAAGGTGTCATATTTGCTAAAGGATGTGTGGCGATATTATTATTTTTAATACACATAGGCCCTGCCCCACTTTATCAGTCGTCGCAATTTATATTTTCTCAGAAGCAGATATAGTGGCATAGATCTTGGAATTCTATTATAAAGGTTCGGGTTCAAATCCATGCTGTGGAAAAAAATTACTATCAACAAATTTGTAAATAGTTTATAATAAAAATCCAAGAACGATACCTATTTATTAGAAGAACCCGAAAGTATTCGAATACACTCAAACCTCTTTTTGTGCGACTTTTTTTGTGCGATTTCGAAGTTATGCGGTTTTTTTAAAGCATTTTTAATTTCATAAAGTTTCATAAAAAGTCATATTACATCTGCCTTAGCTGAATTACGATCACGTATTTTATCTGGTTTGGATTTTTGAAAAAAATGTTTTTTTTTTACATCTTTCCAATATTTCGACATTTAAAAATACATTCTCCAAAGGAATTTCCATAATTCCAACTACTTACGGATATATAGTTATTTTAATAATGCGGCAACTTGGCCGGTCCTACCATAATGACAAAATAAGACCAAAAAATGACTTGACTGATTTTTTTTTAAATCGAAAATCGCAACGAAAATTAACGACGTCCTTTAAATGTTACCAAAAATGTTATTTTTTAATTGCCTCATTGTTTTCCTGTTTTTTTTTATTAACTTTTTTTGTGCGATTTTTAATATATTTTATATAGCTGTTTCAAAGTTATGCGGTTTTTAAAATCCATGGAACGCATCTTCATTTTTTCTATGTAAGTCTTAGCCTTTTTTTGTGCGATTTTCGGCGGAACGTATCTACCGCATAAAAAAAGGTTTAAGTGTGTTCAGTTTAAAAAGTTTATAAAAAGCATTATAACATATAAAAACGTTTTTTATAGTCAATTAACAATTAATGACCCCGCATGCGTTGCAATGAATGGCTGAAGAGCTTAAATCAAAAAACATCCGTGCGCATGCTTTCTCTATCTATCACCGCGACCCCCGCTTTAATTCGCCAGATCAATATGCGCAAACATGGTGCATCCGCTAAACGTCTCGCAAAACAAATTGCGTACACAAACAATGCTTATACTAATTCAAAAACGTTCATGAAGATGTGCACAACAATTCTTCAAAGGTTCATCGCAATCAGATAAATGGTATAGGAACGTATACGGGACAAACGAACCACAGACATTCATTTTTATATACATAGATACGCTTAGAATTGGGGCTTTTTTTCGAGAAAGTTATTGAGTTTTTCGTCGTATATTATCGTAAATGAGCCATTTCTTATTATAAGTTACAATATTGTTTTCAAAAAGCGATTATTTTGGTGTGTTATCAAGAAGGCATTGTATATGGTTCGTCACTCGTTTTACCCATCCTATTCCATAACACCCATCCTATTCGTTTTGTCGTTGAATTTAAATGTGTTTATACACAACTTGTCAATTTTTCGCCGTGAATCTGGCTTGATTAAGGATTTTAGAGCATAAATTGATAAATTTCTCAATATGTTTCGTTTATTTCGTGTATATATTAGACATTTTAATACCTTTTTGATCTTGTCCGTGATCTTATCCGTATTTTATTTATTTTCAGGTCTAATGAAAACAGCCCCTTCTCAAACTTTACTGGCCTCGTGAGCAGTACCATGAAACCCTAATGGTCTCTTCCGTATATTGCTAGAGCACCGCAATCCGAGAGTTTAACAAGTTAATAGTGTTGTGTTTAGTGTTATGTCAAAAGTGTCGTGAAAAGTTTATCGTTTTCCATGGATAGGGACAACAGGTGAGGACACTTAGTGGACAGTGGTTCCAGGAGCTGAGCATTGAACCCCATGAAGACCCGACTGGAGGGCCTATCGGCACGCAGGGGCTGCGGAGCCACTGCGTAGCCGCACATGGACCCACTGAAAGGTAATCCATTCAATTTGATAAAAAATCTCGCATTTACAGAGTTCAATGCTAATATTCAATTTGGGAGTCCTGCGCCGAAAGGTCCGCGTCTTCTCCTTTGATCAGCAGATAAGTCCTTTGAGCGATCAGGCACGAAAGATCCTTTGAGTACTTAGCGCAAATTGAATTGCCCTTTGCTCTCATGTACCGGTAAACAGGCTGGAATTCACAAACACGGCCATATGCAGGTATATCATATTATATTGTATATAAGCTCGTCGGTATTGACTCGATAGTAATTAAGGGTAAATTGACTCATTAAGCGGGTTAAAATATATATTAGCTTTTATCGTACGATTAATCATTTGACAACGGCAGTGCGTTCGACAAAGCCGCTCAGTGTGCGGCCGTATACTAATTATTGATTGGATTGTGGTTTAATTAATCAGTTAATTTAAAATTGACGACCCACAGTTTTCCAATCCATGTGGATATAATTAAATCGTCATTTTTGTGACAATCCTTAATTGCATCTACCGATCTATACAATCGTGCGATGTATGCGGGGAAGCTCTCCGTCTCTGTCTCCCGAACTGCGCTACGTTCTTTCTGTCTTTGTCTGTCTCCGTGCTCAATGTACAAGAGTGCGCTTTCGAATAAGTGGAAGGGGGGTCCCAGACCCTGGGATAGTACTCCTTTAGGGGTTAAACTTGAGTTTTATAAGATAGTTACTTTCTACCATAGTATTTTTTTTAAACAACAACAGCCATTGATACGTCAGGTCGGATACTTATGAACTTTTGGGGTCAATGTATTTTTTTTTTAAATACCAAACCTTTTCTACATTTAAAAAATGGTATAGCATGTTGTAATATGTTTGAAATCATGATATTGCTAATATATGAAATTTCATAGAAAATCCCTTTTCTTCCCTAGCAGGACTCACCAGTGAGTCATTGGCGCTTAAGTGTTTAAAATAAACGGCTACATCTTTGATTATTTTCGCGCATATGCATTTTTATGTCAAAATCTCTATCCGAAAACTTCAAAAACAATCCAAACATCCGTGGCAAATGCACGCGCAACAATTAGTTGATGCAGGTCACGGCACATTCCACTCCTCAATAAATATTTAACCGGACAATGAACTTACTTTCTTTCCATAATATGATAGAAAGGGACATCGAAGATGGAAATCAATTTGCTAGATTGACAATAGACATCCATGGTCCAGATGAGCAGGAATTATCTCTGTTTACTCGCCTTTGAATAATATATTAAATACAATTATTAATTGGATCGAAAGGTTAGGAGTCATGGTCGCGTAACAAATAAGAGACCATAGAAATGTCGATTCTCTACATAATTAATTAGATATCTCCGGATTTCATGTTTTCTCGGCAGCAGTTGACCGTAGTTTTGTGTGTCTTAACTGATTTGTATCATCAGCTTTGACTATAAGAATTATTTCATATATAAATTCATAGATTACATTCATTACATTCATTCATGGAACAATAAATATTACTACTAACAGAGTTGACATAATTAATAAATATTGCCTTATCAATGATAAATTAATATATGTGAATATTTTTTTAAATTGCGTACAATGATTTAATTTTTCCTGGGTGGTATGTAATTTATTATGATTATAACCATCAATATATAATCAATCTCAATCAATTCGTATTGCTGATATTTGGAAATTTATTGATTTCTTACGGCCACCTCATTTCGGCCCCTTTATCACCGATCGAATCATATCCTGAGGAGTTTCCGTCGTTCATCGCAGCCGGTTCGTGGGTCGGGACCATCGTCTACGGGTCACGCCGCAATCGATCTCGATCGCCCACGCATCGCACCGAGATGCTCTCAACCGCGGGTTTGCGTACGAACAACGCGACTTTCAAGTCGCAGCGACGAAGATAGTAGACCTCTTTACGTCAGAAGGGGTTAAATTCTACAAATAATTAAGACGAAGGTATTTCTGTCAGCATCCGATTGAAGAAAAAACCCACGTGCGTATGCGGCTATTATAAAGAACACGTTGGAGCAGGGAGCGCCTCCGATCCACGTTACACTGGTGTCAGAAGTCAGGATTTATTGAACTTTTACCATGAGACATATGTTGTGTTATCGGCCATTTTAATGTTGAAGAATGTTGAATTAAATCTTGAAATAATTGACATGATGAAAACAAAATGACTACAGTATTTACCCAAATTTGATTAGAATATCATTCATTATATGTGCGTAAAAGAAAAAATATATATATAAGAATGGAGAAAGGCTGCATCAAGGCACCCGGAAATTTGAGAATATTACTAGAAAATTTCGTAAGGCAAACACGTGGGTGTTGTAAATGGCAAAGGTCTTTCTCCCAAAAGAATGAATCTTTCGAATGGTTATGGGAGGAGCATATGAGCAAAGAAAAGGGGAGTAGTAATACATAACGGCACTAAGGAGAAAATATTACACCCGCAAAAAAGGGAATTTATGCATAAAATTAGGCGGTCATATATAATGCGCGGTGAAAGAGGCTGGAAAGATATTTTTTTACGGCTGTAAGGACGCGATATTTACAATGAATATTTCTCTTAAGCCTCATAGGCGTACATTTCTCGTACTCCTTTTGCACTGGTATAATTTAAATTTTACGACATTAAGGGTACAATTTCATTTCAGCCTTTGAGCTAACGAGCGTCGACGACAAGAAGCAAAAGGATGTAATTTTTTGCGATTCGTATGTTCACCGTGCAATGTTTTAAATTAGCAAACAGTGCCATTCATGACGGTCGAAACTAGGTTAACCACATTTACGATTCACCACATTTATGGCGCTCTTCCTCAAATTTCACGCAGTGATTCATTTTTCACTCATTTTCCCAGGTGTGTCACATTCGGCTAATCCGCAATCAGTACAAGCCATAAAATGGTATCCCACATCTGCATTGAAGTGTGCTTATTACTAACAACTGGGTAATTTTGAGTACACTGTGTATACTGATATCAAAAATATCTATTTGATCTTATCGATTAGCTAACAATGCTTGAATTCTTGGGACTAGAAAAAAGCTGACATTTCAGAGGCCTGATTATAAATGCCTACGAATAGAAAGCTTAGTTTAATATCTAATTCCATGGTATCTTAATCATACGACGAATATGTGACATTGTAAGTCTCATGTAACATATCGTAATTGCCGTCATTTTCACCTTATTCTTGCCCTGAAATAACATATCTTTTTCAGCCATTCTCGACAGATTTCATGAAAAACATCTTTGCTTGGAGGATTCTAGCTCGAATAGCTTAATACAATATCACTTTCTTCCCTCTTTGTCAACCTGTCTTTGTTAGACTTTTAATGGAAATATTTTCAGAATAAATATCTTTATGTTAATACATTACTCAATAAAGTTTAATACATTACTCAATAAGTTTGTAGGATGACATTGCGTTGGCGCCATAATTGACTTTAAATAAAAATCGATTTTATTCACCAACATAGTCTCCTTCATGAGTGATACGTTAATTCCAAAGATTTTTTTCGATGCATTTTTTATAGAACGATTTATCTTGGTTTTTGGAGCTTCCTGGAGCATATTTTTTTAGGTCTACAAATAGGTAATAGTCGCTGGGAGCCATATTCGGGGAATAAAGCACAAAACAGCGCTCTGAATTGTGGACGCGTTGTTCTTTTTGTTTGACTGTGAACAAACGCAGTATCAATTTCGAACAAAACTTTCTCATATACAAATGTTGGGGCGACATGGTGAATACGCTACCTTCTGATATATTAAAAGTATCACCTATCTCATATAACTATTTTGTGGATATTTTTATGTTTTCTGGAAAATGTGCCGAATTTGGGGGCATTCAGCATCAACGATGTTTGTACGGCTGTATTTAAAATCAACAAACCACTCTTCTACCATTTTTCTCAATGAAACAGTGCTTGAGTAACATTTGTTAAGCCATTACATTGCTTGAATGGTATTTTTCTCATTAAAAAGTAAGGCTATATCTACAATATATAGCTACAAGACCGCTGGAGAACTGACGGTCAACACTCTTTTTTCTTTCCACATTTCAACTTTGCACATCCGCAGAAGGGCGGAAAAGGGTGTTATATATCCGGTTCTAGAGTATCATATGCATGATTGTGGAATTACCACTTTGAATATTTTTGTGATATCTTTAAAATATAGAAAAAAACAAATTAATATATGTAATTAAGATTGATGTACACATTGTTGATTGGAGAACATGATTGTTAAAGAGGTTTACTTAGCCAATTAAGAAGATTTCTATCAAATTTTTTCTCAATTTCCTTCTTTTTTCCATCCCTGTGTTACTAGAGTTTCATATCTTATCCATAAATACAACAAATTCTCTGGGTAGCAGCATTGGTCTCCATTCCTTTGTCAAACAAAAATAGCATCCAATGACGCAAATGCACCTTTTCTATTATGGGTTACGACATTGATTTCCCTAAGGGTGAGAAATTGTTCTACATCAAAACGATACATTTTCAATAATTTCTTAAATTGAGAGTACATTATTTAGATTATCATCGATTAAATCGAATTGCCAAGAGTTTTTATTTAATAAATATAAAGCCAAATCAAACTAAATTCTTACGATGCTATTTTGTTTTATTGTGAGCAAACACGGCACCCATCTTGCGCATAGCTTTCTCATGTTCAAATTTTCAGTCAATTTGCGTTGTAGAGCACTTTTTACAACGATGTATCAATAAGAGACTTTTCCTAATATTATACATATCAAAAGTTGACAAAGCAGGAGTTGTTTGACACCAAGCACCCACTTTTTTATTTTACCACACTTCTTTAGGTTTCTTTGGGTAATATAGCAGAATGTGTCGACTATATCTGATAATTTTTCGATGGTCAACATCCGATAGTCTTCGATTGCAGATTACAGGGCTACTTCATCCATCTGAATGAGATCAATTTGAGGCTCGTCTTCCAAACTCAAATTATCAAATTTAAAATTTCATGCTTTCGTTTATGTCATCTAATATGTCACCATAAATCTTGTTGATGTTCTTCGTATACTCTGTTGCTTTCTTCTTTTCTTTTCCGTTGTCGTTAACCCCTAAAGGAGTACTATCCCAGGGCCTGAGACCCCCCTCCACTATTCATAAAGACCACTCTTGTACATTGACCTCGGAGACAGGCAGAGACAGAGAGAGAACGCTACGCAGTTTGGGAGACAGAGACGAATAGCTTCCCGCATACATCGCAAAATTACATAGATCTTTAACCCAAATTTATCGACTAATAATGATTTCAATTTCAAGTTTTTTATTTGTTTGCGCAAAGAAATTACCGAATATTGTGTGTTATCGACAGTGTTTATTTATTTAATTGATTCCTGTTCGTCGCTGCTTGTTAAATGAGTCTTTGTCCGATTATAATTTCCTTCTAAAGCAGGTGCAAATTAATCAATTTCTTATGTATTGTTTATGTAAAAAATAACGTGGTCTTGTATGCTATCAACAGTGTTTATTTACAATTGACTCTGTCCCGAATTGAAGATTGTCTTTCGCTGATTGGAGTTGACAGAAGGTAATCAGTGTAAAGCGATTATGGCATCAACGACTTCATCGATTTTAAATTTGCTCACATCTCAAGATGTTAAAGAGATAACGGGGGCGAAACTTCAAAAAATATCCTTGCTGCTCAACAGACTGAAAATTTTAATGATGATGCATCGAAAAAACGAAATAACTTATGACAGAATTAATTTATTATTAAAATTTTTATTTATTGATTTTTAATAAATATTAGTAATTTATTTGATCTTTGCAAAAGAAAAAGTTCAGAACCCCATGGTATTGAGAATTGAAAGCAATAAATGGCGCGAAAAACGCCCGCTGTTTTATCAAATGTCATTCACAACGAATGGCATTTGAATGATATCGTTTCTTGCTCTCCAAGCTAATATTAGTATATAAATGAGCAGTGAAATGTCATCAAATTTATCTAATATACTTTTATCACATACATCCAGATGATTTTTGTTATATTTGCGATGTTTTCGTTATCAAAAAGCACCGACAAAACATTAAAAAATAGTCAATAGATCAAATCATTGATTACTTGGGTTTCGAAGCTGAAAATTGAGATAAAAGTTTGGGATCGAGTTTTTCATGCCTGCAAGAAGCAATTTGGTCTCGAGGACTATATAATATTTTATACAACCAATCATGTAGATTGAGTATATAAATCATGCGATTCCTTATACTCTACATAACTATTTATTCCACACGATCTGGCTGCAGGAGGGACGACTTCCCGCAGCCAAGGCTAACCGACGACTCTTCCGACTCCCGTCTCTTGCGCGTCACTCCCCAACCGGCAACGGTGCACGCGCAAGAAGCGATCGGTCGGTATGTAGGTGAAATATCTCCGCAGGGCCACAAGAGATGGCGCTATTAAAATAACACATTACACCATCGCTCTTAGGAATGTTTGATTGCAGTGGAAACCAGATTGGCGTATTTATCTGAGATGAACAAGATGAAAATTTGAAAACCCGCGTTCAAAGCAATAGCCAATAAACAAATCTTAACGAGTAAGGGAAGACAAAATAATTAATAAAAATTAAAGAAGGAAAAAATATATACTTAAGCGATATACTTTTTAGGTCAGTGTTACATATATATATCCATGAACACAGACCCATGGCGTTCGATCGTAAGGCGTTCATTCAAAGTGTCAGCAGTCTGAAAAGCGGACCAGTTGGATATACAGACCCTGTGGCCAGTCCCTTCTATTTTAAGAAAAAAATGCATCATCGAGGCTATATACAATCTTTATGATCGCCAAAGCTGGTAGAAACAGCTAGTACGTATGTAAATTATATATATTTATTATCTAGTTTAGGGCATGAAAAATAAATTCGGATTTGCAACTGGTTGTGCACTTTTGTGAGCGGGCTGGCACTGTACCGAATAGTGCAGTGTTTCTCAACCGGTGCACCGCGAGCTTATTACAAGTGCACCGCGAAAAAATTGGTAAAAACGAAAAATTCTGCAAAACAGTGAAAACCGAAAAAGTCGTTGGCGAAATTATGAAAGTCAACGAAAGAGTTAACGTAATTTGGAATTAGCCAAATCAATTGCGCGTATGTTCACCGTTTAACGTAGACTTTGGGTATTCTACGCCTCGCAGCCGCAGTCTGTTCAAAGTGGAGTAAATAAACATGCTGTGGAGAAACAATCGTCTTTGAAATTCAGCACCATCACCCTGTGGAATCCTTCTTGTCAACGTTACGGGAGACGCGGCAGTCGCAGACCGTCAGAAGCTCTATGAACTCTATGGAGCTCTATGGAGGTAACTGGGACTGGTCGACAGAAGCAACACGAACATAACTGGGCCCCGGTATTCAGCTGAGAGTTCTCGCCTACGTTACAATGGATACATTTATTACCAAACGAAATCGTGAATCAGACCAAAATATTAATGACACAGGGAGTACAAGTGAAAGAAGTAGTGACGATATTACTAGACATCATACGTCTCATACAAAAGAAAATGTATCCAGTAAAATCAGAAAAAATAATCGACAATATTCTGAAGAATATTTATGTTTCGGTTTTACGTATTTTTACGTATTATATTTTAACTCAAAGTATGAGTATATTTGAAAACTTCGGTATTTCGGATTGATATTGCGCTATTCGAAAGACTTACCTAAAACAAAGAATTTAAACATCCATTAGACCATATATTTTGTGTGTATATTTTAGATGACAAATTAAATGTTAGCTCAAATTTATCTTGTAAATCTTATTATCCTTACCTGAGAGCTCTTACTGCATGAATTTTGAAGTCCTGGACACCTTTGGAATTAGGTTCACCAGTTCTTTTGAACCACACTGTACAATTTTTCACAACGTCCATCTAAACTTAAGACTATTGATTGATCAAGGCTGGTCGATTTCGTAATCAAACAATTGCGGATTGCTTTTATATTAAACACGATTTCATACCTGAAATTAAATATTTGACACATTTTAGTCCAATCATTTAGCCGATGATATATTTTTAAAATGATATATGATGTATTTTCTTTAATCTAAGGAAAAATTGATGCTTAATGAAGCTTTTAGCTATGAAATGCTAAATGAATCACTTCCGAATATCGTATTTTACATATACATTTGAATGTTAGTCGTAACTTCAAAAAAATGATACAAAAATCGGACCTAAATCCTACATCTTAAAATAGACATCTTGATTTTCCAATCCACTATGAGTATTATTTCCGATCTGTGTTCTTGAAATCTCAATGCAATTGTTCAACATTAAACATTTCGATAATAAGCCTAATAATCGTATTACAATATACTTAAAAACTATGACTACTTGCCTCAATATTTTAGCTGCATGACGATCAGGATACAGTCTGGAACATGGATCACATTCCGGAACGGCACTGTATTAAAAAATATCACTTAACATACGCACATGCACATCCTAACCTGTGAAAATAAAATATAGCTCTGCACCGAATATTGTTGCATAGCATAAACTCGACGCCTAAACTGGACGGACAAATTGAAACGCATTTATGATAAACTATTAATATTTATAAGAAAAACTATTTTTTTAAAATCATGGGATTAAATAAGCTGCTGCGATATATTCCCAAAAATATTATTTTTCAAAAAAAATCACCATCCTTTTCGTTGCATAAATATATTATTTTTTAATGAATTTCAAATTTGATAAAAATATTTTTGGGGATATATCAAAAGAGCTCATCTCAGAGAGAATCTCATGCATTCTTTCAATAGTTTTTCATAATAATTTACATTTAGTATTAATACATTTATATTCGTACGCTCAGTTGAGCCGTCGAATTAAGCTAGGCGACAATCAGTGCGTGTTCGGTTCTTAGGTTATACGGTTTGGCTTAATCGTCAGAGGGATATATCTTAATAAATAAAGTGCAGTGTTGTTCCAGAATGCGTCCCGTACTCCAGGATCTATCCTGAACGTCATGCAGCGTCGATACTCAGGCAAGTGTTCTTAGTTTTTTAAGTGTTTTGTACTGCGACTTATAGTAAATTGGAGGTCCTTGCTGTCTATTTTAAGATGTAGGATTTAAAGCCGATAAATTATGTTTTTTTTAAAGCCACGATAAACTTTTGATTTTATTGTCACAATAGACTCTTACATAGAGTGCGGACACCCCTCCCCCCCAACCTATATTTACCACTTAAAGAGAGCAAATATTTTTAATAAAATGCGTATAAATATAAAATTGTTTCTAGGGAAAAATTAACTAACTAAATATATTTTCAATGTTAAACATTTTTATATAATTTGACATAAAAAGAAAATATGTAAAAAAATGCTAGCTTTGAGTCCACAGGAAGAATAAGTCTTCCCGCGGCCAAGACAGTTGGTCGACTCTCTTAGATCTCATAGATTTAGTTCTTTCAGATTATTTTCTTTTTCGAAATTTAAAAATGCTTAAAAAATTAAATGGTTACTTCTAGAATTTAAAGACAAATATGTTATCAGATCATTCATGAGTCGCTATGTTAAATTTTTTTGATTATTACACTGAGATCGAAATACTTTATTTTCAGTCCAAGTTTCGAACGGACAAACTTTTGAGAGGTGATAAATATTGTCACACGTTATTTATATATTTGCTTGCGTTATTTCGTAGTTTTCAATTTGCGAAAGACGCCGGAATGGTCGCAAACTTTCGTATGAAATATGTGAAGAAATAAGCCGAGAGATGCAATTTCATAACGCGAGGCTAAATAAATCCATTACGAACAGACGCCTCGATCATGTGTCTTTCGAAGTTCTCTTCGGCGTCTATCTGTTGACCGTTTTCCTATTCTTCCAGTCGGATGCTGGGAAGACATGTCTTCTGGTTCGATATAAAAATAGCCGAGGATGGCAATCATACGCAGGTGGCGCTGTTCGTCACTAAATGTAAAATGTTCACCAAGTAATATTACGCCTTAATGGCGTATAACTTGGAGGCTCCCACACCATCGGAACACTTCCAGGTTATCCGCAAACTTATGAATAAAGTAAAGTACTTAAAAGCCTTCTTAGGACCGCAGCGTGCAAAGGCTCGGCACACATGCCGCTAAAGCAACTGCTCCCGAAGATTTGTATTTTATTATTATTCAATTTCGCAAATGTAATTTTAATCTTGGTTCCAGGGGGTGAATTTTCCGATGTGGATACAACCCCAATTGTTGGGTGCTACGGAAAACCTTCATGCATACAAATATATGATCATGGAAGTTCCCCTAGCACGTACAACAGAATATTATGTCATTTCAATAAAAATAATATCAGAATTTATAAAAAGGATTAATTCCACATCTACCTAATATTTGGGGGGGGATCAAATATTGACAAAATGGTTTGGTTCCAAAATTCCTATTTTCATTCCCAAATGTTTCTATATAATTCCAAACGTTCGTCCTGTGCCAGATTAAGACTGATTTCTTGTTACTGAAAAGCAAATATTGAGATAATAACAATCCACAGTTGTGTCCAGGTCCCAGTCTCTCTTCCTAATGGGTCCTGTGGGAAGGAGAACGTAAGGAAGCGGCTCATCGCCATCGGAGTCTCGCAGCTGAGACATCTGCCTGTCATAAATTTTAGATAGACCAATTATCACTTCCACTTTTTAAGCATCTTTATTTTTTCAAACTACATGACTTTATAATGTGATTTAAAATATAGTTACAGAGTACCCGTTATGCGTTGCGCTTAATACTTATTTGAAAAGAAACGCAGTAGTACAGTTTATTTATTGCTCCAGGTCACGTGTAGTGCGGGGCTGAAGTGCTAGGACTCCGCATTGCGCGCGCATCCTTCCTCTCCCCATTCCCGCGGCCCCGCTTCACTTCACCAGATGCTTCACTTCACCAATATGCGCTAACATGGTGCATCTGTTAAACGTTTCGTAAAACAAACTGCGCATACAAACAATGCTTTTAGTAATTCAAAAATATTTATGGAAGTGCACACAACAACTCCAGCATTGAATTTTCAATTATAGATGGAACACAATGTAGATTTAATTTCACAAGAGTTTCAGTTCAACAGTTGATTTGAGACAACGTTACAAAGAAATATTCATATTTATTCAATTATGATTCTTTGTTTTATTAATGATCCAAAGCGATTTTTTTAAAAAAATATTGCATTAGCTTATAAAAAACTTTCATACGGCCGTCGTCGATTAGAAACCATTCAGCAATTTAAGCCTTGCGCAATAAAAGGCCGTATATATTTTGCAGGACCTGTCGATTTCGTTGAATAATTGATTAGAGAAAATTGTGGGTCAGGTCCTTAGGATTTCCCTCGAGTAATTTAGTTACGTGCTGCCCACAGAAACGTAAAATTTATAGAGGATTATTTATTCAATTATGAAGAAGGATGAGGGTGGTAATTGTTTTCCCCTTATCGATAATGTTTCAGTGTATAAGATATTTATTATTTTGTTAATATTGATAATTCAAAAAACATTCGATAAGGCGCAATAACGAGCATCGATCAGATGTTGTACCGTCTATATATAGTTATTGTTTATAAGAAACATTCTTTATTTTAAGCAATGAAAACTGTGGCAATGGATTTCTATTTTTGAGATCTAGCAATCTTCAACGGTTCTATGGACGCTCGATTTTTTTTTTATAAATTCCATCAATGAGACAAGTCTTAATTGAACCCTTAAAATATATACAGATATTAATAACAATTTTCTAAACTTGAATAATTGTACATATGAGGATTAAATTAAAATCTACAAAGCTGATTTTTTGTCTACAAATAATTTACATTATATATTGTTAAATAAACGTCATCTAATTTCAATATAAGATGGCCGAGTTTTCGATAGACGTGGTTAAAGTTGTAGCGCGGGAACTTGATTGAAGTATTGAAATATTTATTATAAACAGCTACAACATAGTTTTATCAAAAAATGTTATAAACATCGGCAACAACATTATCATGGTAGCCTTTTTTAAAAATGTATTTTCTACATGTTTATAGTCCACATAACTCAAATTTTCTCTCCTGACCGCGCAGTGTAAGTCAAGCTTGTATATCAATAAACGCAGCATACAATATTCGTATTCACAGTACATATATGTTTTTCAAATTGTCATATTAACCTTTTCCCGCCGGTGATGTATTTACTACACCTCGACTCTAATAATGGGAATATCGATATGAAATATAATAGATACGGGCTTCAGAATTTATGTATTTCTCCGTGATATAATCACGAATCACATCAATGTATTATAATATGTAAGTATTCATATGCAGCGACGGAAATAAATGATTTGTCGGGAAATCGGGAATTTTGCGGGAGTTTTAGTCCGTATTTCAGCAGATAGGAATTTTATCATTCACATTGATGGTATTATACGAAAATGGGGGCGATCATCAACTCGAACTAGCATTTAAATATCTGATGACGATACCGTTAAGAATTAATAAAAAGAAAATAAGACTACTCAATCAAAGGGATGATTTTTAAGGGATATATTTATGTGACTTATTGTTATTATTATACATTTTATTTAGTAGCGAGCGTTCCAAGGACCTCAACAAATTGTTATCAGAGGGTGCGGCAGTGAATAGGGTGTTTGGGGTCGAAGCTCTGGTTATACTATGTTTCATTATGTTAAGCTTACAGAACGAGATCTAGCGTTATGTTAAAGTATTATTGACTAAAATTGTTTTTTTTTATAATTAGTTCTTGTTTAATTTATTCTAATTGTTGACAGTATAATATTGCTGCAATTGTTTGACCGGCTTTAATTCAATATAAATTACTCTGGGGGTGTCTCAAATATAGGAGTACCTTTTTCTTTAATTTTCGTCGCAGATCGCTGTCGTAGTGCGATTAGCGACGATTCATGGAAAACCCATAAAAATGGCTTATATATTTAATGTGTGTTTATCGTACATGTTCAGCTTATTTTTTAAGAAAAGGAATTGATCTATGTTCAGGATTGGAGCAAAGTCACCCAGTTTCCATTGAACACGAATGTCACTTGACATTGAGCGATGGAATTGGATATTTGTAACGAGAAGAGTGACTGGGCTCATCGCTCATCTAATCGTTGAAGGGTTTTCAGTACGTGGGTAAAATAAAGAATTTTTCACGTCCCTTTCATAATTTGTTTTCGGGTGTGGATTACCCGATACATTGTGGTCGACCGCTTTGTTCACTTTGAGATACAAAAGACGTTAAACATCCACGAGATTGAATAAGGGCGTGGGGGCAGCGCTGCCTCGGGGATGGGAGCGCCGAGGGCGCAGGCGCGAAGTTGCAGGGCTGGGGGTCCCGCACCCCTCACCAATGACCCACTAAAGCCACCGACCTCCCGAAAACCGCTTTGCGTATAAAAAAAATAGCCCGGAGAAATATCTGCCTGGGCGTTCGAGCCAGATCTGCAGTCTTATCTCCGTATTTAAATAACCACCCCGAAGAGATACAAGTTTATTCAATTAAAATTTCAGTGCATGCTTCGATTTCATTCATTGGCGCTTACGCTTTGAGTCGGTAAAACGGCGCTCTGCGAGCCAGCTACTCGTAAGAGCACGCCCTTTCTGTCTAATTAATAATCTTGCACCAATTGAAAATCGATTATTGACTGCATTCAGTTACGAAATGCGTTATAATTAACACCCAGACAAATCTGTAATTTATCATTGAACTTATGAACGCTGAAAATAATCATATTTAAATAACACCGGCTCCCACACAATGTATGCCTATTCCATAAACACACGGGGTTATAAATATACGTGGCTTTACTCGCGTAATAGTAAGGAATCTCCACCCACTTCTTCGATTTGTTCGATTCCAGTAAGTTTTAAAAATTAAATTCTAAGAATTTGATATAAATTATACTATATACATCCCATAATGACCCATTTTTAAAATTGATAATTACAGTAACATATACATACATTGTAACTAATTTGTTTTACACGCATATATTTTTAATTTAAGATGAAACCCAAAAGGATGAAGTCTAAAAGGGTTAAATCGTACGATCTCGAAGGCTATGTGTCAAATTAACAGCGCCATATTCTATGGCGTTGCGGACGCATTACGTCCAAAGATACGACACCGTTTTCGATTTGGTGTCACAAAGAGTCGCTAGATAGCCTTGGATGCGAGAAGACGTCCTTCGCGCAGTCAGATCACTCGCGTTTAATAAAATGGTCATCTAAGGCGTGAGTCTTTCTATTCAACGCCCATCCATTTCCATCCGAACAGACCCGCGTGCGAGTTCAGTATGTTAATTTATGAAAAAATTCTCTTATAGTCTCTTATTCTCTCTAAATCTAAGACGACTCGAGAAATTATTTGCATTGGTATCCATGTCCATGACTTTCTGATTAGATCTCATTGATTTGATGCCAATGATAAAACTAATTGTCCTAATCAAGTTATTTCGATTCCGATGCATCGTTTTATTACAAAATTTATGACAGAACATGTCACACTCGATGTAATATTAGGGCTACCGAACGAAAATTTCGTTTTTTAATATAAAGTCAATTTTATATAGGGTATACGATTGCGATTTTTAAGGATTAACCTTTTAGGAGTGAGCAAATTTAAAATCGATTAAGTTGTTGATGCCATAATCGCTTTACATCGATTACTTTCTTCAGCTCCTATCAGCGTAAGACAATCTTCAATTTGAGACAGAGTCAATTGTAAATAAACACTGTTGATAGCATACAAGACCACGTCATTTCTTTACATAAACAATGCACAAAAAATCGATTAATTTGCTCCTGCTTTATTCAAAGATTCGTTCAACATGCAGCGATGAACAGCTAGCAATTAAATAAATAAACACTGTCGATAGCACAAAATATTCGGCCATTTCTTTGCGTGAACAACACTTGAAATCGATAAATTTGGGCTAACGATCAATACAATTGTGCGATGTATGCGGGGAATATCTCCGTCTCTGTCTCCCGAACTGCGCCACGTCCTCTCTCTGTCTCTGTCTGTATCCGAGCTCAATATACAAGAGTGCTCTTTCTGAATAAGTGGAGGGGGGTCTCAGGCCCTGGGATAGTACTCCTTTAGGGGTTAACTGCCGCCGTTATTGTCTTTGTTACGTTCCTGGTAACCATCCTTCGTCCAGTGTTGCTAGAGTGCGATGTTGGGCCGCTTGTCTGATGGTTGGTTGCGCTGTCATTTTTTTTTTAATAGTCCCTGGTGTTTTGAGTTTTGATAATATTGGAAGCCAAGCTGTGGGTACGCCTGTGTTGTCGTCTCTTCGGTTGATTGTGCCTAGGATAGTGATGAGAAGTGGCATGAAGATATCTGTTGGTGTTTGTGCTTTTTCTGAAGACTTTCTGACAGAAAGATCCGTCAAGATTTTTTATAACACATGTATCCAGAAATGGGATTTTGTTGTCTTCTTCTATTTTCTCTAAAAAAACTTAAACACTTTCTTTCATCTTTGTAGTAATTTCAAGATGACATTTTCAGAAACATCTTTCAAAAAATATCGAAAATTCTCCTCCAATTTTAACAATTCTTGACACATTTGAGTCCATACAAATTTATTTTCATCACGTAAATGATGCACTTTTCCAATCGAAAATTAAAACACAACTGACCATTAAAAACCCGAAATGTATCCCCGACTTACGCCCACTTTTTGCCATGGCGAATTATAATGCAAAGTTGAATAAATAGGCATATTTTGTATTCAATATCATTCAGACATGAATTTTATATGGAAGATTCAGAGCCTACAGTTCTGACACTTCCACAGGATTGACACGTTGATATTAATTATCAACGGTAGGGCCTGGGCCGTCTCCGATGCAATAAAGCGGCCCTATTAGATGCGAAAGTTTGACTCTTCATCACATGGTAAACGTTGGAGCAAGTTTACCACATGAAAAGTTATTAGTGTGCTCCGAGCTTATCATCACATGTCTCTGGGTATTAGCAAGTCGATCCGCAACATCATAATGGACTCACAAAAGAGCATTATGTCGGTGTACAACCATTTTCTAAGTGTATAACCCTTGCCTCCGTTACAAAGGCATAATGGCATATTTACAATGGGCGGCCTGAATGGATGATCATTAATATTCCGCCGGGGATTGGAGGTGGCCACGACTCTCCATGCAATTTCACACAGACTTTTGGATGTGTTTGAACTCTGATCCGGTGCTCCATTCAAGCTTTCATTCATACGATTGTTCTCATTAATATCTCCGGTGGAGAATCGTATCGGAGTGTAGGGTTCTATGGATGTAAAATACTGTGCTGGGGTGTGGGCGTCGAAAGGTCGCCAAAGCCGGGAGGGGCGAATTTTCTTTATATTGGATAAACCTTCGGGGGAAATTTTGTATGCATTAAGTGGAACAAGTGATAAAAATACGTTCAGAGTGATTCTTAAGGTAATTCTATTTTCATGTGTAAAAAATACTTTGAATTAATATTATATGTTTGCCCATTGAGAATTTATATTAATAACAACTCCAAGTTATATATTAGATACAGGATGGGGCAGGGAAACTTCCTTATTTGAAACGAGCACTCTAAAGCGACAGTTATTTTAAAAAAAAATGGGGTGGCACAAATTCAAAAGAGCAAAATCTAATATTTTTTCTTATGTAAGTTTATTTACGATCATGCAGTGAAATATCTTTAAATGTCTTTCTATAACATGGAAAAAAAATTGAACAGATATCTCCTATATTGTTTGTGTTATACATTTTTTAAACAGGGTAGTTTCTCTGCCGCATTTTGTAATTCCACATAAAGATTGGGAATTACGATTATTTATTTAAATTAATCAATAAATTCATTAAAAAATGGCATTTCTCTTGTAAAGCATCTCGCAAGGAATAAATTGTTTGGGTCTTTAATGCTAAATTTATTAACAGCAAAAATCCTTTATTGTTCCAAGAAACAGTTATAATCACGAAACATTTTGAATAATTTCTTCTTTTGGACTATTTCTCGGTGGTACTTTAGCCGAACCTCGTTTTGAAAAGATATCAACGTCGTTGGGATCCATTTTGCATTTATCCTTTGTAATGTTTAATACCAAAAATAAAATATTTATTAATTCAGTATTTTTTTCCGATCAAGTCATTCATAAAACAACCCCTCGCAGACTAAGAGGCGAGATACAAAAATATATATCCAAATCCAATACAATAAATAGCAATGAAGTTCCAAAAGAGGCGTGGTGGACACCGAAACATTCCCATTAAGGTGAAATGCTTCCCGGATGCCGGGTGTTAATTAATCACCCCATCCCTGGCAAGCGGAATATGAAGACTTTCTCCTTGACGCATTTGTCACGAATTGTTTCGGGGAACGAATCCCGAATAGTCCCGTCATCTGCAGAGCCTCTCCCCCAAGACTTATCGATCTTCCAGCCACGTGTTCAGCGCAGAAACTCCCCAAAGAGATAGTTTCTCGAATATATTCAAATTTCGCCCATATTCCAATTTCTGATCCGTGTCCTTTTTTGGCACTGTATACTTTTTCCCGGTCAAAATTTGCATAAAAAGGACAAAGGCGAACCGGAGGTGTCGTTATACTCTCCCAAGAAAGCCCTACTCTGCAGGATTAAGATTACCGGGAGATTTTCATACCTATTGGAACATATTTTTTTTATTAATCCCGGAAAACGTGATCAAAAATAACAAAGAGCTTCCTTCGGAGTTTATATATAGGGCATTTAACACAACAGTATATATGTATGAATGCTTATTGAATTTGTTTAATAATTGCTTTGGTGTTTGCATAAAAATAAGTTAGTTTCTTCTCTTCGATATTTCGGACATGTTGATCTGCCCATGTTCACGAATATGTTGAATATTAGATTTAATATATGTTTTTAATGATCACCGAGCCATTTTTTTTTGTTAGAATAAAATAATCCGAGAGGGCTAAATCTGGAATTAAATATTTTTGTCTCAGATGTGAAGTGATGGACCCATGTTTCATCCATGGTTGTGAATCGACGACAAAAAATTGGTTTTATTGCTGTGAAACGAAACCAAACACTCGATTGAAACGTTCTCACAATACTGTTTTTGTTCAATTGTGAGCAAACGCGGTACATCTTGCGCACAGCTTTCTCATGTTCAAATTTTCAATTAATATGCGATGTACAGCACTTTTTGAAATGATAATCACGTCTGCTAGCTTACATACTTTCAGTCGACTTTTCTTCACCATTACTGTCGTGGTCGCCTCATTTGGTCAACCATTGTGATGTTCTTCTTGACAGCTCGTACGGCCACGTTTAAACTCTGCTATCAAATATTTTACTGTTGTAAACGAAAGAGCACACTCACTTAGAGTAGAACCTAATTCGGTTTTGATATTGATTGGACTGGGTTCTTTCAAATAAAAGTATTGTATCACACAACACTTGTTTCCAAATTCACTATTAATGGCTGCTGAACAAATACTAAACAACGTAGCGTCTTCAAACTTCAAACTTTAACTTTATATATCTGTACATCGGGTATATCTAGGACTACCCTCTTATCGTCATTTATTTTACTTCGTCTATGAGCTACTAAATTTATAAATAATTTATCTTCTCAGACATCTTATCGACACAGATTTAACCTGATGGAGCTGAAAAGTACTGAGACGATTAATTAAGTTGGGCAGGGCAGCTTATGCGTGATTGATTTGCAGCAATCATTTGTAAATAATGATAATTTTGCAATCGCTCACAAATCTTACCCTACTTAAAGACTACCATTTGAATAACAAGAAAATTAAAATAAAACGTTTTCTATCAGTATTTTGTTGAACCAAAAATGTACGCAATATACATAAGACACGCGTTAGTACTTTAGAAAAAATACAGTCGTAAAAACTTTAAAAAAATCGTCTTTCAAAAGTTTTAATCTATGTACACAAGATTTTTTTTGTGCGGTAGATGTTTCTATGAAAAATCGCACAAAAAACGATGCGTTTCATGGAGTTTAAAAACCGCATAACTTTGAAACAGCTATATAAAGAATATCCATAATCGCATAAAAAAAGTTAATTCAAAAATAACATTTTTGGTAAAATTTTAAGGATGTCTGACATCTGGTATCTCAAATGCCAAACATCCAATAGAAAAATACTAATTATTTTAATTACAAACTATCATCGCTGTGTGATAATTTTCGTTGTGATTTTCGATATGACTTAAAATCGCTTTCTTCATCGGAAGAAATAGTATACCTAGTGTCAATGTCATTCATTGTTCTTTGTATATTTTCTCTTTCCAAAAATATAATTCATAATTAGAAAAGATGTCACTAAATGGTGAAATGTTGACAGTTTAAAAGTTTTAGTTTAAGTTGGGTCAGTCACCCAATTTTTTGACCTTATTTTGTATCCTGGACCAGTTGACTTAGAGTATCCTAAGGAAGTTGAAGAACAGATTTTCAATTCTATATAAGGTTAGAAAACCGCCCTTTTAGACTATTTTCAGTAAAAACCCATTGGATTTTATGAGACTAAAAAAATTGGTAACACAGAAAATTATTTTATGTCAGAAAAATTCAATACAGATTAATGATTAATACAAAATGATTTTGAATTGCATTGATAAAAACGACATTACTTATGAGCACCCCTAATATCACTCGCAAATGCTTAAAAAAACAATTTTGACAAGCCTGTACATGAATTTATCATTAATGGTGCATACTTAATTATCACACAGCAGACACGCGATAATCCGACAAACGTTTTGCAAGGCAGCGTCGGATTGTCCAATTTGTCGGACTATAGAATGGCTGCTGGTTCTTTTATATGTCATAAATCTTGGATCGCTGTACTCACTTACACCAAAAGATTCATTACGATTTAAGCGGTCCAGAATCACATTTTTGCATGTTTTACATTGACAAAGCTTTACCGTACATATGTACTATTTTGTATTGGGATGTCGGATTACAGGGGGCGCCGGATTAGACCGGGACCGAAATATTTGTTTACAGATTATTTCATTCTATGCGCGTTTCTACAGCTACACAATGATTTATGCAATACTCTTTGGACTATGGATATTTTAAAATATCTATCGAATCACCATATTATTTCGGAATAACCGCATCGAATTTTAGCAGGGGTTTGTTAATTCGCGCTCTCGTCAGGTATGACTTCATACTATATTGATTATTAGTTTATCGTATGCTTTAAAACCGATTAAGTGATTATCGGACGTCGTGCGCCAATTAACGGAACACCGCACAATTAGCGGACGGCATTGTGTTTTTTGCAAGAGCACAAATTTAATATTGCCAATTAAATACGGGGATTGTGTTTTTTGATGAATCATTTCGCAAGGCTCGTATTTTGGCGATGTTAAAATGTACGTAGTGTTTGACTGTGAATGGTAATTAGCATCCATTTGTCGACTTGTTATTGCTGGGCCACTAATTCGTCCAACTCGTTTGTTATCAATATCGGGTCAAATGTTTGTCGACCTTCGCAGAATAGGAAGTTATCGGTTGACTTCCACGTTTAAAAAATATAGATAAATGTTACAAGTGGCTGGAAAGCATAAGGCTGAATAAAGAATCGTATTTAAATGTATTATAAAATATATTTCCTAAAATGTTTGTATAAACTATAATTCTGCACTTATGCTCAGCTTTCGGACCGTTATGTGGTCGGACGGATGGGATGGATGAGGACCGAGATCGAACAGAAGGACTCTCGTGTTAGATAATCTCTTTATTAAATACGAGCGAGGGACCTGGCTGCGGGAAGGACGTCTTCCCACAGCAAAGGCTATCCGACAACTTCTCACGACTCCTACCTCCCACGTGTCACCACCCAATAACGGTGTAACGGTGTCGGACTTCAGTGATAATGAAAGCCTATTTTAGAGGTTCACGTTCGATTGCGTGCGGTACGTTCATCATCAAACTCAACGCGTTCACACGGGCTAAGGGTGGCTTTATCGAGCAATAAGATACACAAATATCTTCTACAATGTCGAATAAATACAAGATTTTATTTACTGTTAACTGAAAATAATCAGGCATTTGTATCTTAAAATTAACACGCAATGGCGCGAATATCGAACATTCATATGATGCGATGAGTTCATCTTTTCAGCATTTTTCCGCGCGAAAATCGGACGCTGCGTGCTATTTTACGCGTATGTATTATTTTAGGCCATCTTTCATTCATTGACATGTTTGGAACGGATTTCTAAAAATAATAAACGCCGCTCGTTTTATGTGTATATCGTGTGTAAATTCTCGAAATACGTGTGTCTGAAGATGCTGGGCGCGATGGTCCATGAGGAGAATCTTCTCGTGGAAGATTTCGATATTATTCATTTATTTACGTTCGGTCTGCGAGTTTTAATTATTTAGTCTGGGTTTATTATGTGAAATGTGAAAGTTCACATATTTTTTTACCTTCTGCCAAATTTGGATTCTTTATATCCATGCTCAATTTGATTTGGGGATGAGCTCATTTAAATAATATTAATATGATACGGTACAAATCCACAGCATCCTCTGACCGTAAACTATTGCTCCTGAGATATTTGAAATGCCTCTCTAACGTCTCAACATCATTTCTCAAGAAGCAATCAGGAATATCATTGTCATTGTTATTATGCGTCGACTTGCTAAAGTTTTTTTTGGGTTCAATTAGGTCCTATGCGTGATAACTGAAACCAGCATGATCTACAAATCTTTGTGGATAGCGCAGTATTGTAGCGTGGGCGAAAAGTTACATCCCACTTCTGACACCAATGTTGCGTGGTGGAACGGGGACGCTCTCGGACAGAGTCTCGAGCCGTGCCTCGCTCTGACGTTCTCATCAAGATGGCCGCTGCTTTCTAGCAGTTATTAGGGTGTCTCATAAGTTTCTTTCGCAAATGAACACATATCTAATCATAGCCATGGTTGAAGAAAACCCACGATATACTGTTCGCGAAATAACTAAAAAGTTAGAAATTCCACGAGCATCCGTCCATAATCATCTGATAAAATTGGACTACATCAATCGTTCAGATGTGTGGCTTTCTCATGAACTGACTGACTCAAATAAACTTCAACGTTTTTCAACATGCGATCTTCTTCTCCAATGACATAATAGCCAACATATTTTGAAGAGACTTATCACTGGAGATGAAAGTTGGATACTCTATGAGAATATCCAACGTAAACGGTCTTGGATCAAGGGTACAGAAGCTTTAACTGTAGCCAAACCTGGCCTACATCCAAAACAAAAGTTTTGCTATGCATTTTGTGAGACTGGAAGGCGGTAGCTTATTATGAGCTACTTCAGCAAGGTGAAACGATCAATTCAACGAAATATTGTTTCCAAATAGACAATCTAAAGGATGCAATTGCCAGAAAGCGGCCAGAATTAGCGAACAGACGAGGCATTCAAAAAATGATGATGATTTTGATGATGAATGATTTTGCCAACAAACCTGGGATATTTTAGCAAAAAGGCATTATGAAGCTTCCGGAGTGATGAAGAAAGGTAATAGAACTGAATGGATCATATATTATTCAATAAATTTTGATGTAATACAAATTGTTTATTTTTTTCTTAATATGAAAACGAAAGAAACTTATGGGACACCCTAATATATAGCCAAGCGGTGGGATAGAGGTGAACGGATGCCGAATAGAAAAACTCTCGTCTTAATTCTTTATTTATGACGAGAGAGAGAGATCTGGCCGCAAGAAGAACGTCTTCCCACAGTCAAGGCTATTCGACGACTTATACGACTCTGCCTCCTGCACGTCACCACCAAACTGACAACGTTGCAAGAAAGTTGTCGCTGTTAATCTGGCGAATTAAATCTGCACAGGTTAACAGCGTGGTATCATCCGAATACCTATTTTTATTAACCCTTTGAGCAGTAAGTTAATTTTAAAACGACTTTAACGCAGATGCTATATTTGTGTGTCCGCCACTTATCGTTCGTATAAATCCACTTATCTTTTAAGACCGCGCAGCGTGTATAAAACTTGTATATAAATAAGTAATCACTGTTGATAAGCATACAATATTCATTTATTTCTTCACGTAAACATAAACAATACGCTCAAATTCATTTCATTTGGGTTGTAATTATTAGTCGATAGTACGATGTACGCAAACTCACATCACTGGATTTCGATCGCAAATACGCGACTGTACACCTCAAAAGGTATTAATGGTTACTCCATTGACTACAATTCCAGGACTAATTTTTCTATTTAGAATTACAATAAAATTAAATGATTTAATAGAGAAGATGATATACACAAGGAGCTAAATCAAGCCATTGGCTTGAAAGCTGAAATAAATTTACCGATGACCCAATACTAAGCCATTTATCTAAAGCAAACACTCAATTTCGACAGTCAATTTTTATAAGATGAATTTTTTTTATTGTCGATATGGCTTTTAAAAAAATCGAAGCAGTAAAAACTCAGACCGCAGCATCGAAGCGTAAGGGAGAGCAACGATCAAATTTCCATTAGCGAGAGAGGATTGAAACGGAGACCATATACGAGAATGTGAAGGGCGAAGAAATCGTCTACTCACCATATATGGACCTCTGCAACAGCACGGATAAAAGCGAGGAAATAGCTGCGAAAAACCCGAAAGGGATGTGAGACAGAGCTCCCTATGGATGCGAGGGAGAATGGCGATCGATTTTCGCAGGACGTGGGCCGTAACCGCGAACCGGTCTCCATATAGGTATTCGGAATGAGATAAATGTCAGTGTTTATGGAGTACTTGGCAGAACGGCTCTTCTTCTTTCTTGTTTTGTGACATTATCGTGTGGAGCTTCCCCCGAGTTTCCAGCGCTTCTGCTTCTTGCGTATTTTTATTTCAACTTCTCTTCTCCATGCGGAGATAAATACACATTATACAAAACATTGATTTCACTACACAATGGAATATTATTGCAAGGAAATTCCAGCTTTGAATCCAAACTAGTCAACGCTGTTACGTGACCAGACTATACGAAATAGGCGACACAGGAATAGACAGAAAAAATATTTTTCTGCATGACATCCTTCAAAAAGCGATATTCACAATTTGACAAATTTGGTTGTTCGAATGCTATCAAATACAGTTTTGTCTGCATTGTCATGAACATATCGTGGGTTAAATATTTTTGAGGGGTAGTATTTGGGGTTTACAAATAAAATAAAAAAATTAGTACACGATATTCTTCTTGCATTCCAAAATAAATTTATTGCGTACTTAGCCAGATGACATCAGCTTTATTTCAATAGTATGCAACAACTCTACTAATATATTGGATGTAGGGCGGGACGTATAAATACGTCCAACGTTAACTGCATCGAAATTGGTTAGGACGTATATATACGTCATCGAAATATATGTTGAGTTCTAAAGCACGTGGGACTTTTTTTGTTTTTTAACGAATGTGTGAGTTGTCAATACATGTTTTGACGTGAATTTAAGATAGGTAGCAAATTGGTTGCACTTCGCTATTGTGTTGGAGTAGACGTGTATTTAGTAAAAGGTGACTAGTAGCATAAAGTAAGATACAAAGGCAAATTTATAGTTTTAAAATGGAAGGACAAAACAGACGTATTGATGCTCAGTTCAGACAACATATGCCATTAAAAAATAACATTGCACCTAAACTCTCACGCTTAGTTAAAATGCATTTTCAAAGAACAAATGAAAGGGAACTAAAGCCAGGAAATTTATGTTTTATATATATTTTATTTTTTTAAAATATACGTTTTCATTTTCTTAATGTGCTTTTGTTTATTGTTTTGGATTTTTTATAAATTTTAAGCATCGTACAAAAAATTTATAACATGAACTCTCGCCAAGTCGACGGGACGTATATATACGTCATAACGAAAATGTGGGCGTCCACTGTATGTTGCGTTATTGAAAAGGAAATTCCCCGCTTAACAGGTTAATATGCGATGTACAACACTTTTTATCATTTTATGTATATTCTTTACCATTTCTGGCGTGATCACTTCATTTGATCGATAATTGCGATTTTCGTCTTGTCAGCTCGTACGGCTTCGTTTAAATTCTGCCACCCAATATTTTACCATTATACTTTACAATAATTTGGTGTGTATATATAATGGATGTGTATAATGTAAATAAACTAGAAATTCGAGAAAGTTTATGTAAATGTAAAAGATAATATGGTGACTAAATATGTTTTTTTAAAACATAAGCTTGTTTTTAGTTTGAGAATTAAAATTGATAATGAGTGGCTGCCCTAAAAAATCGCGTTGCGTCTTGATGCACGGCCGAGCCAGGCTAGCCCCGCATATAAAGTGTTATCCATCATGGAATCAAACCTTTATGTGTGTATAGCAAATACATACTTAAAATTCAAATATACTATGAAAAACATATCAAAGTGTTCAATAGTAGTCATGGAAGTTACTTCAAAAAGCCAATTATTTCATTAAATTATAAATAGAATCGAACTTATATCAATGTTATATAATTAATTAAGAAGACTTATTAAACACAATATGCAAAATAGTAATCAGTTCTTCATTATTTGGCTCTGAAACAAAAAGCTAGTGAGAGTTTTGAATGAGTCCGACGGGTCGAACTTCTGCGTGCTCGTCCGCCACTGCGTCTATTTTGATCCGTGAAACTGCACTCCGCCACATATTGAGCTTTGTATCTCCTTATTGTCGCCTATTATCGCTAAATATGTTAATATATAAATTTAATATTTTAATAGTCTCTCTTGGTATCGAATCTCTCCATTTGACGCGCATCGCGCATCTTTCCGGCGGACTGACTACCGTCGTAAGTCGGAGCAATGTGGAAGAGCGGAGCCTTACGCTACTGAGGGGTGGGCGCCCCAAACTCCTCCTCAAAGACTCATTTGCCGTGTTCATCCATTCACGATGGTACTATTTTTAGATAACACGTGACGAAGAACGTGTACGCCATCGAATCAGCTGGAGGTCCACGCTTCATTGGAACCATTTTTTACCATTTCCCATTACTTTCCACATATGCTTGAGTTTGGATGCAGTTATTTGAATAAGTTAGTAAAATAATATATCCAGTATTTAGATCGATCGGTAGTATTAACACTACGATCTCTCAAATTTTAATGGTGTATTTTTTTAGGGGTCTCCATAATTAATGTCGTTTTTTCCCCAATACAATTCAAAATATGTATGAAGCGCCCGTGGCAAGTATTTAACTTTAATTGAACTAATACTATTCTAAATGCAATATATTAAATACTATATAGAATAGAATGTTTCTAAACCAGCGGTTCCTAAAATTGTCCGTCTGTTAACCTCTATGGTCTATCAGGGAAACTGATTTTATCCCTCTTTATAATTTTTGCCAAACTACGTGACGCTGATCAGTCATTCTATTATCTACATATCAGAAATTACCAGCATGATTAACCCCGCAGAATAGCTGTTTTACCACTGCAGGAGTAAATACCCTCAAGTTAGAAACCACTGGTCTAGACGCTACGTCACTTCCGTGATCGTACAGATCATAGAAAATGCCGCAAAAGGCTTTAAGAAAGGACGGAGTGGCCATAAGATTTGTATGCTCAATCGGTCCGCTTTTCGGACCACTGAATAAGCGGCTTAGCGTACGCAACTTAGCGTTTTGCGCCCCAAGTCCAGTTGCGCCCGTGGCGACCGCCTGCTTTGTTACCCTCTTGTTACGACCCTGAATTTAGGCTCCAACTCACTATATCACAACGAAAATAATCGCCCCATCATTTCCATCCATGATTTATATGCATCTATTAACAAATTATAAATAGGCTATTGAATTATATTTTTAATGTCATACTGTCAAAGTTTAAATGCATATAGTGGTTTTGGCATTCATAATTGGCGATAATAAGCAGCCAAATGTAGATATTATTTGCGTTCTAAGAACATAGTATTTGATTATGCTACGCTGAAATAATATATGTGAATCGTTTCGAATGTTCACACTTATTTAATTTAACTTAATGTGTAATTTATATCAATGGGACACGTCCGTGCTCTTTGAAAAATAACGAATTGCTCCTTTGGGTGTGCTCTCGAATTAAGAAACACTACTACGGTGTTTATTTCAAGCATTGTGCTATTTTATTTAGCACGATTCGGTGCCACTTTTGGCTCTTTTGTATTCATTAAATTTTCGCAAAAAGCCTAATTTATTACTTCAGAATCACAATATCTAATTGTACTTATACTGATTGTCTGTTTGTTAATCCTTTGCGGGACAAGCAGAAAGAAAGCCACGCCTTGGTGTAAAAGAGATATCCTAACGATCAGTTTGTTTGGTCGCACATGTTTGTCAGCCATTTTGTTCAGTCACGGTAAATTCTTCCGATGAAGAGGTCGTCGCGCGCTCATCTACGCGTACATCCATTTTTAGACTTTGCAGAACAATATTGTCGTGAATATTCATTGGAAGATTGATTTCTGACGAATTTTTACCAAAAATTATAGAAAAAGTGCAAAATGACCACCTTATGATGCTTAACGACCTTGACGAATAATTTCCTGACATTTCTCCAAGTCTCCTTGGTAATATTGTGTTGGAAAATTTTGATTATAAGAAGTTCTGTGTGAGATAGCTACCCAGAACACTTTTCACAAAATCAACCTTTCCTAGAAGCTAAGAATGATTGTTATTAGAAAAATTCTTATAACTTTATCGTGCCTTTAGAACCACAGACTAGATAATTATAATCGGTCAATTAAACATGATTCATTATTTAACTTCAGATTTTCTTATAGGGTTAATATCATAAATACTAAATTGCGTGATAGAAAAACACCATCATCATCTACCAAAAACTATGGTTTCTGAACGCGTATATACTCAAGCTATGACGTCAAAGAGTTTTTTTTGTTGATGTTTTGATTTTTAAAACCACTGGGGCTAATTTAACCCCATATTGCTCGATGAAGTTAAAGAATAATTTTCAAATATATCGTACGACATTAGTAAAATTTACTACCTATATTTTGATAATGTCATAAAAGATTTTGAATAAAATACTATTATATAGAAAATGAGTAAGGGGGTGGGGGTGTTTGTGTTTTTCGCAAATGCTTATGCTTGCAAATTGAAAAATTAGCGTATGAATATAAATTTTTCGCATTTGCATGCATATCGTTAGGGCCTAATTTATGTTTAAGGTTCTGATTTAAAAATGAAATACGACTGCAATCAAGACGGCAATTATTAAACAAATCTCGTAAAATGGCCGCGCATTTTATTCGGCTGGCAACATTAAAATTTGACTTGTAAATGAAGACGGATGAAATATGGTCGAGAGTGAGATGGAAGCTGGCTGGGCTCTGAGAGAGTGAGTGAGACAGAAGGCGGAATATAAAGCGGAAACGGTTCCGTGTCCAATACAGGATATGTTAGGGAAAAGGCGATTCTGAACGTATCTAAATTTCCGGCCGGGAGAAAAATATAGCTCATTTATTAGTACAAAAATATTTATTTCCTAGTGGCAATTGTGAAAATATTCCTTTTGCGGTCGATTAACCCTTAGAATGCTTAGTGTAACGTTGAGGCGGGGGTGCTCTCGGGGGCAGAGTCCCCAGGTGGCTCCCCGCCCTCGCGTGCTCGTCGATGTTGATGTTGCTGGACGAATCGATGGGAATAGACGGGCGTCGAATAGAAAGACTCTCTTCTCTAAATAACTATTTATTCCACACGAGAGATCTGGCTGCAGGAGGGACGACCTCCCGCAGCCAAGGCTAACCAACGACTCTCCCGACTCTCGCCTCCTGCGCATCACTCCCCAACCGGCAACGGTGCACGCGCAAGAAGCGATCGGTTGATATGCAATTGCAATGTCTCCGTAGGGCCACAAGAGATGGCGCTGATAAAATAACACATTGCACCTGAAGAGAAACGGAAGATTTTTTTAATGCAATACTAATTAACGTGAAAAATATACCACAGCTAGTGAAGAAATTATTATTATTTTCAAATGATGCTTTAATTTTTGTCGCAAATCGGTCCCTGGATAGATAGCCCTGCCCTTCTTAAATATTCAGAGCGCTGAAATATGAATGAATCTGAATTGAAAGGGTCGAGTGAAAATATGAGACGAATTTGTGCCCCATATTTGAATTTGAAACCGAACCCTTCAGCAAGAGTCGAAGATCTGAAGCATTATTATTATTTTTAACCAGAAATGTATTCTAATTTGTAATTCTAAATCATTCTAAATGTTAGATATTAGGCGGTATCACATGAACGTTCGGAATGCATAGAAAATAATCAATCAAAATAACCTCTATTAGTTTCCATTGTACCAATGTGAAAGTAAATTACTAATTTCATTTTTATAAAAGTATTAGGTTGTCCCATAAGTTTCTTTCACAGATTAACACAGATCTAATCATAATAATCATCTGACAAAATTGGGCTACATCTATCGTTCAGATGCATGGCTTCCTCATGAACTGAATGACTCAAATAAGCTTCAGCGTATTTCAACATGTGATCTTCTCCGACGATATAATAGCCAACCTTTTTTGAAGAGACTGGTCACTGGAGATGAAAGTTGGATACTCTATGAGAATATCCAACGTAAACGGTCTTGTAACAAGGGTACAGAAGCTTTAACTGTAGCTAAATCAGGCCTATATCCAAAAAGAGTTTTGCTATGCATTTGGTGGGACTGGATAGGATAGGTGGGACTGAAGATATAAAAATGTACCTTGATCAAAATTTTGCTTACAAACCTGGGATATTTTAGCAAAAAGGCATTATGAAGCTTCCGGAGTGATGAAGAAAGGTAATAGAACAGAATGGATCATATATTATTCAATAAATTTTGATGTAATACAAATTATTGTTTTTGTTTTTCTTAATATGAAAACGAAAGAAACTTATGGGACACCCTAATATATATGTGACCGTATCTATTTATTAGAATCGGATGCTTCATTTTTAGTTTCTGGTGCATATTCTCGATTAAATCTTCATCACTAACGACGTTTTTGCGTCTTACTAGAAGTCTACTTTTCAGATTTATATTACAGGAACAAAGTTTTTTGTACGATTTTTAAATTATTCCATAACAAATCGATACTTCTGCGAAGACTCTGTTGATATTTCTACCTGCGATGTGTCCTGATCAATGGCTCTAATCGTATAGAAGCAATTAATGGCTGTCCCGCCTAAAATGTATTAATATTATTCTCCCAAATTTGATGGCACAGTGATTGTTTTCCTCAATCTGAATTTGAACAACAATAGTAGAAGAGGCATTAAATTAAATTCTACAAAGTTGAATTTTTGTCTACAAGTAGTTTAAGTAAATTATTATTAAATGAATGTCATCCACTTTTGATACAAGGTGGCTGTGGCTTTGGTAGACGTGGTTAAAGTTGTAATGCGGGAACTTGATTAAAGTATTGCGACTTTCAAAGCAACGTTAATAGTACATATACTATTTGTTATAAACAGCTACAATATAGTTTCAGTTCAAAATCGACTATCGTGAAAGTACCCCATCGAAATTGATTTGATGTTTTCCGGTTGAAATTGAAAATGAAGCTATCGATCGGGCCTGTTTTAGTACGTGGCCGATCGCTGATTTAATTTACCTGTCCCGATTTGTCCCTTCGACATCCAATCAAGTTTGTTGTGACAACCAATTAAACTCAACCCAATTGTCGACCGATGGGCCGGGTTGCTGTCAGTGGGATCGCGGATTTGATATTTCCCGTCGATATTACGTTAAATTGAGACTCTTTCATCCGCGCTTTTCAAATTAATATAATAACAAAGCGCATTGAAACAATTAGGACAAAGGTTTGATCCTCGACGGAGATGGAATTTTATACCTTCATTAAAGATAGCATTAAGACTGAAGTAATTAAAAAGTACATCTAATCAAATCATATGCTGTTATTCTTTTCCGAGCGTCCCACGGACGCAACACAAAACATATTTAGGTTTAGGCTACATTTTTTTTTTGAATGAATTGAATGATAGAAAGAATGAAATTTATTTTCTTTCCGATAATGAATACATTTATTAATATTGAATGATACATAAGGGAAGAGTATAAATAATATTTATTTTATTGGTTTTATTATAAACATGAACAAACATTGATTTTTGTGTATAAGATCTACTGTAAGTTAATTTCAATATACCTATATTATTTAAGAAAGTGCAAACAATAAGTTGGCAAAGTTTTATCGCAATCGAATGAACGGTATGGCAGCGCATTAAATACGGACAAACAAACAGTGATTTTTATATATGAAATTACACAGAGCAATGCATAAAATCAACCCTTTAAAACAGGACTAAGATGTTTTACATCTACGGCGCGAAACTCTCATGCGTTTTATAATTTTGAATTTATAATTGTTCCTTTTAAGGACTAAGACCAACTTTTAAGGAATAAAATTAATTGATACCGATCTATTTTTACGAGTCCTTGCTACATTTGCTATAATTGATGACATAAACTATTGTTTTAAATGTCTGATCGAGTTTAAGCAGTTCAAAACGAATGAAAATATATTTTTTCAATTGTTAAGATCCCGGACAGCTTTAGGTGCTCATGAATCCCGGGATTAGTAAACGTAATCTCGAAAAATTCGGGATTGAAAATTTTATCTCACATAAATCGTACACCGCACCAGCACGATAAAGGCTACTAAACACTATTAGCAACTGTCTAATCTATGTATACATATATACAGTGCATATATGTTTTTCAAATTGTTATATTTACCTTTCCCTACCGGTGATGTATTTACTACACCTCGACTCTAATAATGGGAATATCGATATGAAATATAATAGATACGGGGCTCAAAATTTTTGTACTCCTTCGTAATATAATTACGAATCACATCAAAGTATTATATTATATAAGTATTCATCTGCAGCGACGGAAATAAATAATTTGTTGGGAAATCGGGAATTTTTCGAGTTTTAGTCCGTGTCTCAGCAGAAAGGAATTTTAACAGTCACATTGATGGTGTTATACGAAAATGGAGACTCACGCGATCATCAACTCGAACTAGCATTTAAATATCTGATGACGATACCTCCAACGAGTGTGGAGGCTGAGCGTGCATTTTTATCTTTTCTTAAATAAATAAAATATTTCGCCTTCAAGTTATTTTTTATATTAAACAAATCGACTTATTAATAATATTTGATCAAATGTATCAATGTAATTTCTTAAACTATTGAAAATCCCGGTCCCGGGATCTCGGGACTGTTCATGACAATTCATCAATACAAATAATGTGTTCAATATAAAGGTATTCTTAGCCAGAAACTTGTGATGCTGAGAACCTTCGAAGCAGTGTATTTAATTACTTCATCAATCAATGGATTCATCCATACACATTCGATATCAAATTCTGTTTAGATATCAAATGTGTGTGGATGAATCCAATGTGTCGATCAACTAGAACATTGATCAAATATAATAATTTATTTTGAGTTAAAATGTTGACACAGTTCTGATCAGTCATATCTAAATGTCACCCATTCTATTTCCATTTGCCTTTACATATCCACATGTGAGGGATGAATTTCCATAATTTCCCTGCATCAAAGCTGTCATGAGATCGGCTTCAATTTGGACTACAATGCATCCTGGAAATTGCACACTTGCAATGCCCTTTTATTTAGATTTTAGTATTATGGATTGTTTTAACTCTTTCGTGGCCAGTGATGCATATGTTGAATCATCACGGGTTTGATCATTGGTGGCTGCATGATTCCACATATGCATCATGATCACGCCTTTATATATATCTGCAACTGTTGATGCTACATCTATTTGAAGTAACACGTTCGATGATCTGATCCTTTGATGCGGCCACGATAGTGTTAATGTCATGATAACATAATTAACGATATGTTCATTAAATAAATAGATCTTTTTGATGAAAATTAATCAACAATATGAAAATGTGCTTGAAATATGATTGATGTTTAATCACTCAATGTTACTTTAATTAAGAGGCCTCGTTGACCGGTTTTTTTTTTCAATTCATTTTTGTAAACGGTGTTAAACTTGTTCAATAATCGCACTTGAGTGTCAAGAGATTTTGGCACTTCACTTGTTGCCGCAATTCTTTTCTTCTTTTATAGCTACTTGAGCTTTCTATTCTGTGGATGTCTCCGCTGATTTTTTCGCAGAAGGCTATTTGGGACATATTTATCAAATTTCTTCGATGATTTTTATTAGCATATTGTCATACATTGATGGCAAGACCATGCTGTAAAGGTACCCATACACGTCTAAATATTGCAAAAAATGATCTATAACGCTTAATATTCAATCAAAATAATTATTTTGTTACTAAAACTAAAGACACACATGTGTATTGTTTATGTTTACGCGAAGATATGAACGAATATTTTGTGCTATCGACAATGTTAATTATTGATATACAAGCTTGACTTACGCTGCGCGTTCATGAGAGAAAAGTAGATCTGTGTGGATTATAACTCACTATTCAAAGTGCTAATCGAACATACGGGTGACATTTTTTGCTATCTGGGTAAGCCGAAGCGGGACTTCAGTCTTCTTAAGGTGTCAGATCCGCTATTGAATGCAGGCGATTTTTATAAGATACTGTTGTAGAGCAAGGATTTTCCTTGTGGTGGTTTCCTATTATCTTGCACATGTAACCAAGTTGGAATGAGAAAGAGAGACGATGACGAGATGTGAGTGAGTGACAAAATGAGCACAATTTTTAAGTGATATTTTTACTATTGTTGCTAATCAATTATTCATGTAGTTAGACCTGCCCCACTTTATAATCGTTTAAATGATGCCCAAAGCTTTAGCACTGATATTGAATGAATATTATTTAAACAGAAAAATAAACTGGAAAACTGTAACTGAAAGGGATGAAATACCCATTCAAATGCTTAATATGACTGTCAAAAATTCTTTCGTCTTTATCAATCACGCTTTGTTCTTTCATGTCTAAGAATTAAATTGTTGTTGTTTTCAATTGAAAAATATCGCAAACAAGCCACTCCTATCTCGCTATTTTTTTCAGCTGTGAATCTGAATGCTTTCAGCTAATTTGTCAAACATATTTACATCCCCTGAACCGTATCTGTGTTCATTTCCCTTTATATTGCAGCTGCGATCATCAGATGGTACTTTGATGGAACGTTTCCGGGAAAACATGGTCGCTTGCCAGAGAGCCTTCCGTAGCTGAATGGCAGGAAGGCTGGTTGGGGTTCTAGCGCACCCGGGGGGGGGGGCGTAGGGTGGATGGGAGTGACGTCACCCCATCTCTGTGGGCGGATTTTCTCCCCCGGGGATTACTTTCGCGCCGATATAATACACTTATTGCATCGCTTCATAATAACAGATATAATCAGTAACCTCGATTCCTGATGAGGGGTGTGGGAGTCTCGGATGTTCTCGATAAGCACGTTATACGCGAGGTCCCTTAATAAATTCTCCCGGATCCATTCACGAGATATACAACTGATATTCCCCAACTTTTGCGAACCAATTCTGCAAGTTTGATTTCTCCGAAAAGAAACGGGGATTACGGATTGGCGTAAAGAGCAATTTCGAAAATGAAAGCCATCAAATACGAGGGGATAAATTAATTCCAAGTATAAATGAGAAAAGGGCATATCTGTCGACGATGGATTTCAAAGAAGATGCAAACATGTTTGAACGCTTGAATATTTGAAATAAGTTTATCTTCAATGAATATTATCAACTTGTATGCGGATTTTTAAAAAAATAAAATTAGCAAAATGTGTATCAAATTAAGGGATATTTCCATTTGGCTGGGCCTAAAAGTGATCGATTTTTCAACATTTTTTTATGCAAAAAGTATTAAATATAGAATGTTGATATTTAGTGTGTCGACTAGATGATTTTTATTGAACATAAAAATATTTTTTAAAGTTTGGCAAAGTATGGTAGTGGGAGTGGGGGAGAGCCACGTATGTCGGTGCGCGAGCGATGATATTCTTCCTCATGGAAGTCCTAAGTCCCGAATACAACACAACGTTGAACAACTTGTTCCATCAAAGAACTTGTGATATGGACAAGAAATCATTTCCAAATGCCTGCTAAATTAATAGAATCGTTTCGGTGGCAGACCTCTAAGTTTAACACAAAATTTGATAGCGATCCATTGCATGGTGATAATCATGAGGCAAAAGTGTTCAAAACGTGACAGAGTACAGTTTCATGGACCAAAATAGATGCAGCGGCGGACGAACCAGCAGAAGTTCGACCCGCCAGACTAACTTGAATAACTAACGGACTCATATCCTCTATAGCTCTATTCTGACTTTAATCACATCGATAATTGTCTTTGTTATTTTAGTAATATTAAAAATGTACTAATATTAGAAATTTACAATAGTAATGTTAGAGATTTACTATTGAAAATCGACAGTTGAATGTAAGGCAATGGATTAATATTATAATGGAAATTAAAATCTCTAGATTAACAGCAACATCTTCCGTCTCTTTTCAGGTGCAATGTGTTATTTTAACAGCGCCATCTCTTGTGGCCCTGCGGAGACATTGCACCTGTATACCGACGGATAACTTCCTGCGCGTGCACCGTTGCCGGTTAGGTAGTGACGCGCAGGAGGCGAGAAGCGGGGGGAGTCGTCGTTTAGCCTTGGCTGTGGGAAGTCGTCCCTCTTGCAGCCAGATCTCTTTTTCTCTTTCGTGTGGGATAAATAGTTATTTAGAGAAGAGAGTCTTAGAAGAGTTTAGAGACTATTTCTATCCATTCGTCTAGCAACATCACGGCCCGATAGAAAAACGGACCCGTGCGCTAGCGTGGCAATCCTGATGAGCACGTGGGGGCGGGGAGCCACTCGGGGAATCTTACCCCAAGAGCACCCCCGCTTCAACGTTACAACCCCATAATTTTATATTTTTATTATTTCAAAAGTAGTTTGCCTCAATATTCTAAATATGATGCAGGATTTTATTTTTGGGTTATATTTATAGCATCAAATGGAAAGAGTTAACATCCAAGAATCTTTGAATAGCATGTACCATTGTCTATGTTATCAAGTAAATAAATCTCTCGGATGTAGATGACAAATTTTATATGTCAAACGATATCCACATCAGCCTTAAAGATCTGTCAACACCACCTGATATTTTTGAGGCAGAATAGTAGAAGCATGCAAAGCAACGTATTCTCATTCAAATTGCGAACGAAATAGAATAGGTATTGACACAAAAAAAACATGCCACTATATCGCATTCTCCAGAACATAATGTCTTATTTTTATGGGAACATTTCGGATTATTTAGTTCCCATTACGATTCCCCGGGTCTTTAAAATTCGATCTTTGAGTCAATCAATATTGTGCTTCAGCCTTTCGGCCTTATAATAAATATTTTGTTGTCGAATTCCTATTCGGAATTTCGAAAGTAAATGTTTGCCGAAATATTGCTGAAAATCCAATCCGAACGTTGTAATTCAATTTTCACGGATTGCAGCCCTTTTAGCCAATACATAAATCCAGCTTTGGATATCGGAATTAGATTACGCCATATAGAAAACATAACGTTGATGTATTCAGCGTAAGCTCTTCCAAAAAATGTATGAGCGATCACCTTTTAATAGAAATAGGAATTGTAGGATAAACGTATATTTTTGTGATTATTCATTTAAAAGTAGGCTTTTTCTGAAAATTTATTGTCTTAAATCGATTTCGTTCCCATCTCCGATTTAAATTGATGATGACACTTCAAGCCGTCGATGAGTAATCGCGCATATATGCGTCCATCGGGGCGTCCGTTCGGCGTGCTCCGTTCGCTTTTATATCGAACGCGTTGACGCTGACCGATTCCCTCCGCACGCGAATATTTGAAAACTTGATGAACCGACGCAAACACATCGTAATCTTGGAAGCTCAATCCAAGTCCGATCGTAATTTTCTGCGTCTACGTCACAGTTATAACTAGGTTTTCATCTAAATTAGTAGTTTTTTGATTTTTTATACTCGCATTGACTAGATACGTGATCGACCACTCTATTATCAGTTTAATCTCATTATTTATTAGCCACATTTGATGTCTATAAATGTTATTGTTTGAGCATATTTATATCTTCATTACTACCTATTAGCGCTCATCCTTTAAAAAATGTGCGATTGACCGAAAAAGATGATAATCCGTCGGAGTCAGGTCAAGTGAATATTGAGGATGTGGAAACTCTTCCTATTTTAATTCCCTGGTTTTTTTCAGGCATCTTCTTCGCCTTATGAGGTCGTGTTGCAGAATCGCCAAGTTATTCCTGATTAATTCTCAACGTTTGACTCTCAATTTTTGGTTCACCTTTTCCAATTTCTGACAATCTGCAGTTATCGTTTTGCCGGGTTTCATAAATTCATAATGAATAATACCTTGAATATCCCACCAAACGCACAAAATAATCTTGCGAGTCGTCAATCCGGGTTTCGGAGTCGGAAATGTTTTTTGTCTCAGCGAAAGTGATTGACGTGTACGACTTATGTTTTCATAAACAACCCATTTTTCATCCACGGTCAATTTGGTGCAAAAAAAGATGCACTTTTTGTTTTGATAACAAAACTTTGCACGTGTTTCTTCGCTTTCATTTGTCATCTTCGAACAGTTCGTGCGGCACCCAAACTCCCATCGTTGTAAATACGTTTGAGCTGTCAACCATGGTGATTTCATTCTCTGCGATATACCTAATAATGACATTTGGTCGTATCGTTGATTAATTAAACAAATCGAATAATTTTACTTGAACCTCGTATATAAGTGAACATTTTCGTATTGGGGCAGATAAGATATTAAATGTTCCTCATATTTCAGGCTATTGTATAAATCAGATTTTTTAAATCATAAAAGTCTTTCATTCATTGTCCCATATTGGTCGATGTAATTTTTCATCCTCTCCCCCCCCCCCCCCCATTCTCACTCTTTTTCCGAAGTCCCACCCCATTTGCCTTCGTATATATTCGAAAGAGTCCATGAAAATTGGGGTGGAATCGGATTCTTTCCATTCGTGTTTGAGCGAGATTTTCCTTTATGTTTTCTTTGATTGAGAACTTCACGTCCCGGGGCGGGTCCCGGATCGGATAAATGTTTAGCTAGTCCGACAACTTTGAGAAATTAGCGTGTACACAAAAAGTTATGCGCAGTACATGTCAAAGATACACAAAATGTTTTTGTCGGGGAAAAGTTTCCCTATAAGCGGATGTTATCTGACATCCCCAACGCTCTGGGATGACTTTTCATCCTGTCTCCCGGCAAAGTGGGTCGAGTCGATAAATCATACGCCGCAGAAGACGACTGGGGCCCCACATGGACTTTCGGCAATTCATCATTTTATATTTTGCGTCATCAGCCCCTGACAAACAATACAATATCGCATTCAGTGTAACTTCCGCACGGCAATCTTATCCGAAAGATCTTAACTCAATATAACACCACCACCGTCCCTCCCCGTCTCACTTAAGCCACTTTGAATACATTATCAATCGTGAGATTGGCATCAATCATTCATTTTTTGATACATCACCCCCGAAATTTTATAGAGTGCTCCAATAAATATTCTTACGTAAAATAACGTTTTTTTGAACAGTCCTGACACAGCAATAAACATCCAGAAGCGATCCAGGCAATAGAGTCATATCCGGATGCTTTTAGGAAAAAAAAATAGGAAAATTGAGCATTGGTAGTTATGATTTACAAAATACACCCGATGCCAAAGCAATTATTAAGGTTTGAATGCAGATGCGCAGGAAAGAAAAAGATAGAGTCTATCGATAATCTTAGTCGCGGTAAGACGTATTCTTTCCGCTGGCTCCCAATCGGTCTCGCAGCTGAGGTCTTTCTCTTCGTATAGGTAGAAAATAAATATCCATTCCAGTCAATTCTCAACTTACGACGGGACATCAACCAAAATGATCGTAAGTCAAATTTCACACAAAAAATATTAGGTTGTCCCATAAGTTTCTTTCGCAAATGACACCGATCTAATCATAGCCATGATTGAAGAAAACCGTCCAAAAAAAGTTTTGCTTTGCATTTGGTGGGACTGGAAGGGTGTAGTTTATTATGAGCTACTCCAGCAAGGTGAAACGATCAATTCAACAAAATATTGTTTCCGACTAGACAATCCAAATGATGAAATTGCCAGAAAACAGCCAGAATTAGCGAACAAACGAGGCGTTGTTTTTCATGACGATAACGTCAGGCTTCATGTGTTTTTGTCCGTCAGAAATAAATTATTATAATTTGACTGGGATGTTTTACCTCACCCTCCATACTCTCCAGACATTGTCCCTTCAGATTATTATTCATTTCTTTCATTGATCAAGTCTTTATGTGGTAAAAAAAATTGATTAAAAAAATGATAAAAAAATGCCAACAAACCTGGGAAATTTTGGCAAGAAGACGTGATGAGGCTTCCGGAGAGATGGAGAATGGTAATAGAACAGAACGGATTATATATTATTCAATAAATTTTGATGTAGTTCAAATTATTGTTTATTTTTTTCTTAATATGAAAACGAAAGAAACTTATGGGACACCCTAATACTTCTTGTAGCTCGTTCTTCCATCAATCAAACCTCCTTGATCCATCGAATGTAGAATGCTTGTAGTATTGAGAGTTAAATAAACTACTTTTATGCTTGAATATAATTCTAATAAGTATGGAGCATGATCTGGAGCATCATCGTGAATCAGTGTATCTTAATGTTTATCATGTTAATCGGCCATTTTGTTCAGTCACAGTAAATTGTTCCGCTGGAGAGGTCGTCGCACGCTCCCGTCATCTACCATCTGTGTGAGATCCCTGCGGTCATGCATTTTTTGACTATGCAGAACAATACCACCACGAATATCCATCGGAAGCTCGTGGAAGTTTTTGGTGGTGATGTGATGAGTCGATAACATATCACGAAGTGGGTTAGGTTGTTCAGAGAAGGTCGTACTGATACTCACAACGAGACAAGGAGTGGGAGACCATCAGTGATTTTTTAATGACTTGTGCAAAAAATTTAAAAACAAGTGCGAAATGACCACCGTGTGAAGCTTAACGACCTTCACGAAGAATTTCCTGACATTACTCGGAGTCTCCTTGGTGATATTGTGTCGGAAAAAATGACGGCCGTGTGTGAATTTTTGGATCGTTTTGCACATGAGGGAGAAGCTTTTCTGGACTTTATAGTGATGAGACTTGGATGATCCTACATAAATGTTGTAACCTTTCTTTCTGGATGACCCTCGTATTTCAATAGAAAACGACTTTTAGCTCAGAAGTATTATGGTAATACCATAGCTAGTTAATCCGGGATGAATCAGACATGCCCAAGTATTAATTGAATTAAAAAGTGGGCCAATTGGGTTCTCAAGCGTTGGCTGATGCATAATCCAGATGTCATGGAAATGTGGTATCTTCATCATCGCAGTTCACAATGGGGATTCATTTTTCTATGTTAATTTTGATGTCATGAGCAAATAAAATGCGTTTCAAGAAGCGCCCCGGGGTTCATAAATTCCTCGGGGGTACTTTCCCATTTTCCTCCGGAGGCATTCATACAAAAGGCTTAATAGAAGTCCTATGGAGGGAAGCCTCGCTTCGAAGAATTCCGCTTCGCGCACTGGAAAATGGGGATAAGACGGTATCTGACGTATTTCCACAAATACTCCACAAGGGAAACCGACAGCAGATATTTCAATTATTTCATTTTTTACCTCCTCCTGTCGAAAATGTTAAAGAAAAGCAATCCCCGGGAATGGTATTCTTTTTCGTTTGGCGGCCGCGTGATATTGATATTGTTCCGGGGAAATGTTAATTTGCTGAAGACATTCAATAAACTCTACTTAAACATCACTTTATTATGCTTATTTTTTTGAAACCGAATCCCATTTCGGGTGATTAAATATCATTGGTTTTCATTACGATTATTACAAAATACCCACGAAATGAAATGAAAAACTCAACGTTTTTTTCCATTTATTTTTTTCGTTTTGCCTTTTTTTTCAACAAAATGTCAGTTTTGCTTCTTCTTCTTAACGTCGAATATTAAAAGGTTGTCATTAAACATGTTGTTGTGGACCTTGTGCCCGCCGGAAGTTTAGCTGGTTCTGCTGGTTCACTCGCCGCCGCATTCATTTTGATCCGTGAAACTGCACTCTGTCTCTTATCGAATGCATCTGTCTCGTATCGCAGAATGGGAATATATCATTTGAAAAGACGTCACGTGAAATCATTATAAGCTGACATCGAAGCGTTGCATTTGGATAACCCTTCATATGCATAACACATATATATTTTAAAAAAATATATATATTTCCATAAATGGTATTCCAATTCCACGGCATTGTATCCACACGCGCCAGAAATCGATTATTTTATTTTATTATCTATTTGCATCCGCTCTTTTCCAGATTAAGGACGTAATATAATCTGGTGCAATTTAAACCCACATGGAAGCTCAAATCCAGGAATTAGTTTTCCCGAGTAAATTGAGCTCGAGGTCGATGCCAGTATCTGCACAATATGAAGATAACGAGTTGTTGATGACTCAAAGCAAGAATGGATTATTAAATCAATGATAGTTATTTAAGGCATTTTAAAATGTGAGTAATGTCTAAGCTCGCAGAAAAGCTTGTCGAATAGCTTGATTATCTGCAGATTTATACTCTCCAGACAAAAATAGAAAACGTTTTCGGATCTAATTGTGATGGGTGGTTAATAATAGATTGTATCCAATAATGTCACAAATATCGGTCAATCCCCTGATAAGGATCTCTTTTTATTCCCAAAGGATGAATACTGCCCTTGAAGGGGACTGTCCACTATCCGGAACACAGTTTGGTCTCAGACCTGGGAAGTCCACCATTGATGCCATCTCTAGTGTGCTATTTAGCACAAAATCAACCACCAAACGCTACTCGATTGCGGTTCTGTTGGATTTCTCGGGAGCTTTTGATAATGCCTGGTAGGCAATGACGTGGATCGCGTTTTGTGGTCGTTTTTGGGCATGTCGGCCGAGAGAGAGACGCTCCTGTGCCGTGTCAGGGGTCCTTTTTCTGGACCTCTTGGCCACAGGGACTTAATGGTACCTTTTCGGCGTTCAAAGTCTTCTGTCATAGTTTCGGAGCCAAATGCACATTTTTAGCATCGGTCCTTTTCCATAACGAGTCACTACGGATTGACCATATCCTTATTTCAATCTAGGTGTAAATGTAAAATAAAATCCCAAAGGGGAATTAAACGCCGTTGAATAATGTGAGTAATTGAACAAATTAAACTGAAATTCATGCGATAAAAAATGATTTTATGCATTGCTTTCAATTTGCTAACGAAAATTGTTAGCTAAAAGATAAAGCCGTGTTTGTGTAATATATAATAAAATAGACAAAGTACTTATCTAGTTGTTATTTTATGCTACGCACACGTTTATGATGTATGTGACGGACAGACTACAACCGATTCTTCTTCTCTTTCCAACTAACTGTCACTTGAAGTTTCACTTTTCGTGACGTGAAAACATCTTCACATGAATTTTTTGCCCAAAAGACTTCAATAAGAATATAGGGGAATTTAAGAAAATCATAATAATAGTTTTAATTCATATTTAAAATATTTGTCTTTTATTTGCAGATGTGCTCGGTGAGGGAGCTGCCGGACGTACGGCTTCGCGGGCTGGCGGGAGGTCCTTTTCGTCGATGTCTTTGCTGGTGCTGCTGCTGCAGTTGTGCTTCTTGGTTAGTATTTATAGAAAAATCATACCAGATAGTGTCTTAAATCTCTTCTCTTTTTTCTTTGACTTACGATCATCGATAACGCCAGTCGCCATTTCCGTCTGTCTTGAGCCTCCTTCCTACCCAGGTCCAGACGTGCAGCATCTATGTCCATATGTCTATCCCAGCGTAGACGAGGTCTTCCGACGGGTCTACTGCCACTCGGCCTCGAACCTAATACGGCATCCACGTTACATGACTTGCTCAATGTAGACGGCGGGTTCGAACGAAGCTTGTAAATGACCCTTTGCCGTACATGTCCATAACCTCTCGATTTAACCTCATGACTTCGAAGCCTGAGATCTCTTAAAGAGAAAAAAAATTTAAATCATTATTCTTATGTGGAAAATATAGTGTTTTTCTATTGTTTATTAAATCGCTCTACATATACCGGAGTGAACAGGCACGGCGAGCCGGTTGGTGAAAATCGTGTTTAAGCCCTAATCAAACAAGATCTAGCATACAATATCGAATATGCCGCGAATGTCGCGACCCGATATCAAACGGACCCGCATGCGAGGTTGCCCTTCTTGAAGCGAATTTGTGAGGCATGGAGCAACTCAAGGATCCCGTTCTTATGATACAATCTATGCTTTGCTACCGTAAACCCACACTACTGATCTTTGATCTCGCAGATAATGATAAGCAAGTAGTACATAATAGTATTAGCAAGCCATAATAGCGTTTTTCGTACTGATTTCTGTTGTTGAAGTTTTTTTTCATAATTTATCGGGTATTTTCTGTGAGGATTGTTTCCATAAGCAGCATTTATGTCGATAGATATACAAAGGGGATATACGGGCATCGAATAGAAAGACTCTCTTATCTAAATAACTATTTATTCTACACGAGAGAGAGAGAGATCTGGCTGCAGGAGGGACAACTTCCCGTAACCAAGGCCAGCCGACTATTCTACTGAATCCCGCCTCCTGCTCGTCACTACCCAACCGGCAAAATTGCACGCACAAGAAGCGATCGGTCGGTATGCAGGTGCAATGTCTCCGCAGGGCCATAAGAGATGGCGCTGTTAAAATAACACGTTGCAGCTGAAGAGAGATGGAAGATGTCGCTGTTAACAGCGCTACTACGTGGATATAGTTATCACCCACGTTACACTATCAAAGCAGAGCTAGATTCTAATATAGGGGTGTTTGTTTCTTCGTTTACAATAGTAAAATATTGGGTAGCAGAATTTAAACGAGGACGTACGAGCTAATGAGGTGACCACACCAAAAACGGTTTAAAAAAATCCATAAAATGATATCGAATAATCGTTGTTTGAAAGTGTACGATCTAGCAGACATGATAAGTATTTCGAAAAGTGCTGTACATCGCATATTGACTAAAAATTTGAACATGAGAAAGCTGTGCGCAAGACGGGTACCGCGTTTGCTCAAAATGAAATTAAAACAGCGTCGTGGGGATGATTCAATCAAGTTTTTGGCGATGTTTCACAGCAATAAAGTCGATTCATAACATCATATTTTCGGTATCCTGATATGTATCAAAACTGAAATAAATCCAACGCAATACCAACGTATTTCTGCTATTCTGCAATCGTCGATTTATGTCAATCCACGCCAAATGTGTTGCCACTGCAAAAATATACACACACTGGAAAAAAATGTTTATCAAACCATAATCGCTCTCGTATTTAATTATAATTTTCAATTGAAAGAGGGACGTGATGTTTATTGAACGATACGTGATAAATAAAGGCGTCGAATCCGCACTTCGCTGAAAAATCATTTCATTTCTCTGGATATCTAATTTCAGTTTTGCGGAGTATTTATTTTATCGCAATTGAAAAAAAGCAAAACACATCTCTCAAATGCTGTTTATTTACGTTTGGTCCGCTTTCGCGGTGTTAAAATTTTTAAATATCCCATTCATTCAGGGAATCCATTCATTCATTCGTTGTTTGAAGTCGAATCAAAACGCCGGATACGCGCGCCCTGATTAACGGATTTCGGAAGAAAAGGTGTTAAAAAATCACATCGGATGGAACGCGTTTTTAAGGAGAATCGTATCTTTATAAACTTCCTCGACTCTTTCCCGACGTGTGATTATTATTTTACTAACGATTATTTTTATTTCATGTGCTGCTAACAGGGCAAAGTGGTAAGTGGAAACATCTTTCAAGTGCTAATATAAGCTATGCATGTGATACAATAATGTATGTAATTTAAATAATATCTATTTTAATCTGCTTGTTGGCCGCAAATGATGCTAACGCGATGGCCGTTCAATAGTTCAATCTAGAGCAGACCACGATAGTGTTAAATCTAGCCCGTTTCCTAAATGCATAAATATATTAAATTCATACTTGATGAATTATTAAGAGGCTGTATAGTTAAGCCTTTGCGGTCCGGCAGGTCCCTAAATGCTTGCATATTTTGAAAAAATATTATTTATTTAAAACACTACTAATTGCTTATAAAGCTCTTTTATTTTACTAAAATATCATACAGAAGCATTATATTAGGTTGCCCATAAGTAATATCGTTTTTTATCATATGCATCCTCTGATTACTGGACCAGAATGTGCTGATTATTTCTCATATGTTTTTGATGATCAGCATCGAATTATCTTCGATTACAGTCTTCAGAAGGTACATCTACTTAACTCAAATCACCAGATATGATATTGCAAAAGCGTAAAAAATGCTAGATACTCGTGTGGTAGAAGTGAAACATCTAGCTCATTCATCAGATTACAATAAAATTTTATCCACTTATTGCTAAGGATTGCGCTAGTAACATAGGCGTATATATAAAAACCAATGTTTGTTTGTTCGTATTTAATGCGCTGCCATACCGTTCATTCGATTGCAATAAAACTTTGTCATGTTATTGTTTGCACTTGCGGGAATAACATAGGCTCAATAAAAATATTGTTTGTGTACGCAGTTTGTTATGCGAGACGTTTAGCGTATGCACTGTGTTGGTGCACTTGGTCTAATAGAAATCGTGCACGTTGGTGCACAGCGCAGGTATATAGCGTGTAGCAAAATTTCAATCCCGGGATTTCGGGATTGCATTAGACCATCGCGGGATCAGTCCCGGGATCCCTTCGTATAACACTTCGATGTGATTTATAATTATATTACGGAGGAATACAAAAATTATGAATTCCGTATCTATTGTATTTCATATCGATATTCCCATTATTAGAGTCGAGGTGTAGTAAATACATCACCGGTAGGGAAAGGTTAATATAACAATTTGAAAAACATATATGTATGTATACATAGATTTATAGGACATAGGTTAATATAACAATTGTATACATAGACAGTTACTGCCCCTAGGTGTCGCTTAAGCTCGCCAATTAGTAGTTAGGCCACTGTCCAAGCATCCAGATTTCGGCGGGAATTTGTACGATTTCTGTTAGATAAAAATATCAATCCCGAGTTTTTCGGGATTACGTTACCTAATACCGGGATTCATGAGCATCTAAAACTGTCCGAGATCCTGGGATTAGATTCCCTAGCTACAAACGATTTTGCCTCTTTTTTCAATCAAATGCCAGTTGGAGTTTCATTTTTCGTGACGTTCTATTTGTCTGTCGTGCTTTTAAAAGTTTCACTTCAAAAATCATGGAAAAGCTTTAAACCACAGGCAATTCACATTATTATTATTTTTTCCATGTACTTAAATAAAACGAGGGTCATTCAGAAAGTAAAGTTACAATGTTTATGTAAGATCGCAAATATATTTAATTATTTAGTCAGCTCTTTTTTTATTGTCTTTTGGATTTATCTGGAGTGAGGTGACACACCCACGTCTTACCCCCTGTCACGATAGTACAGAAAAGATTATCCCTCTTGTGCAAAACGAGCCAGAAATTCACACGGGGCAGTCACGCAATTTTGACGGTTCTCCAATGTGAGCATTCTGGGCACCTATCTTGTACACAACTTCTTGTAACCAACTTTTTTCGACACAATATCAACAAGGAGACTTGGAGAAATCTCAGGAAATACTTCGTGACGGTCTTCAAGCTTCATTTCACACTTGTGTCTTAATTTTTTGCACAAGTTCGTCAGAAATCACTGAACATCAAAATAGTCTTCTCTGAACAACCTAAACCACTTCATGACATGCTGTCAACTCATCACCTCACCACCATCCATGTTCGCGTTGATCTCGCACCGACTGGAGATTCCGAGAGTGCGCGATGACCTCTCCATCGGAAGAATTTACTGTTTCTGAACGAAATGGCCGACAAACACACCTGCTCATAATTCTCTACGATGGCCCATGCTATTTCTTGAACAATTCTGCGATGGTTTGCTTTTCTTCTGTAAAGAACATTGTTTATTTTACACTTTTCAGTGACCTTCCGTACAAATATTATTTTTCATGGTTAAACCGGGTTCAGATTTACCCCAAATTCCACCGCAGTCACTCAGCTTAGGCGATTTCATATTTGCAAATTTTATCTCTAGCATTTATACATTTTTTTGCTTAAAAAGAATCACTAGAACAAAATATTTTAAAATTCCCCCAATATCAAAACACTAAATCCTAGCATTTCTATCATCTAAATTTGAAATGACTTCGAACTGCAAATTTAAAAACAAATCTTTCACACCATAATATTTCTTCGATAAGAAGATTCGATTTTTTAAAACAAGATGTATTTATATTTACATTGGATTCAATAATTATGAGAGTTTACATAATGTCTTTAATCGGATTGAAAGCCTCCCATTATTTCCCAATGGTTGTTATAGGCGTTTTATCTAGATGGTGCTCAATTTCACCATTTTCCTTTTTATTAAATGGGCAAATATTTACCCCTATTCTAAGATCTTTAACATAATCTATTGTTTGCGTGTGAATTTTTACACGCGATATTAGTATTACCAGCAAGAGTAGTCATAGTAATGTTCGTTTCACGATTTTACACGAATGTGTGTGTTCTTTCAGAATGATTGAGTGATAGAAGAATATTAAAAAGAACAACGCTCATCCATAAGTACGATATCGATTGTTTGACAGCGGCGTTTTTATTTTCCAGCCGTTCTCACGGGAACACAATCGTTACAAATATTCAATTACTTGATTGCATATGTTTATTGTAATAACTGCATAATTAATGATGCTGCTTGAGCATGATCAGGACCAGCTTGGGGGTGGCCGTAAGAAGATGTCTTCTCTCAGCCATGGCTCATGTATTTTGTAACGAGCTGCTCCCCACCCCATGTTTACGCTTCAAGATGGGCAGCCTCGCATGCGGGTTCGCTTGCTATCGGACTGCGAATGTCCAAGCAGAATACTATAAGGGAGATCCGAAACTGAAGCTGAATTTTTGAATCGTTTTTCTCTCAGGATATGCTCTATGGACCTATGATCTACATATCCCATAACACCCATCCTATTCGTTTTGCCGATGAGTTTTAAATGTATTTTGGAGTATTTAAAAAAAACTCCAACTACGAGACAAAAAGCGGCGCCAACGGGAAGAACGATTCTTTCCGCTGCCAAGTCTATCGATCGGCTCTTTTTTATTATTACATTGCGCTTATCAACCTTGCACACGCGCATATGAACGAGGATTAATCTCTTTCTTTCTGGTTTCTCATTGTATACCCATTTTCCATCATCAATCATCATAAAAATTATGCATTGTTCTGCATTAAATGTTCTGACGAACACAGTTACCTTATCATTTAGAAGCAATTCCTAAGTTTGTCACCGGAACCCGACGATCAACGCTCTATTTCTTCGCCATATATATTTGCATTGGTTCATTAAGTATCATCTTCACCCAATAGCACTCGCTGTGTATCAACTTCAGCTTTCTTTGGTCTACCACTTGTGGGCTTATCTTCTGACTCGAAAGTGCTTTTTTAGCTTTGTAAATCAATACCGTTGAGAGTCCAGTAGCGATATTCTACCCGATGGCTTTACAAATCCATTATTTTGCATCTGGTTAGAGTTTGTCTCATTTAAACATGCAATAATGAATATGAATTTGACTTCATTCTTCATTAACCCTTTGAGTAGTGCATTATTTTATTTATTAGGTGCTATATTTGTAAGTCCGCCACTTGTCGACCGTACAAATCCACTTATCTCTTAGGACCGCGCAGCATGTATGACGCTTGTATATCAATGAACACACACTGTTCATAGCACTCAATATTCGTTCGTTTCTTCGCGTAAATTTGGGTTGGGTTACAATACGCCCTCTCCGTCTCTGTCTCTCTCCAAACTCAACATGCAAAAATGCCCTTTTTAAATCACTGGATTCGATCGCAAATACGCGACTGTACTCATCAAAAACTTAAATGTATACAATCAATCGCTAGAAGCTAAGAATTTATGCATCACCCTGATAGAATACGATAATATTAAATACACTAACCAAACGAGTTCTGGACCGTTATTATTAAAGTTTCTGACTGTGAAAAATATATATTATCCAATAAATCATATATTTGTGTTAGCTTATTTACATTCGTGTTTTGATCGTTGATTAGATATGTAAATAGCCTCCTGTTGACTTGCATGTTACATACTCACGATATTTAATTCCTGGTCGGACAGACAAGGAATATTTGCGTGACGGACAAATCGCAAGAAAAATGTTATTAATGTGATAAATAGGAAAAATATTTCAATGGCAGCGGAGGCGTTTCCATGAATTTTCCACGACCCTAAGTGTTTCTTCGGCGCATGATTGACAAGAGGATATTGATATAATTCCGGTTGGATGCGGATGTGGTTGAAGATGCTTTTAGAATTTCGGAGATCGGTAAATCGAGATTGATATTGCACTCGGGCTATTTTAAAAGTTCTCCAACCGGAAAGTAAATAATATCAAATTTCTGGAAATCAGACCAATTATATCTGGATTTCCTACATTCATAGCGTTTGGGTATCCAGTAAATATTTACAAATAAATTTTACCTCTGTTAAACCGCGTAAATCGCCTGAGAAATATACAAATACAAATCTAAATTTGCAATAAAAATTACAATACTTTAATCAAGTTCCTGTGCTACAACTTTAGCCACATCTACCGAAGCCCTAGTCACCTTGTATCGAAAGTAGGCGACATTTATTTAACAATAGGTAACGTAAACTACTTGTAGACAAAAGGGCAGCTTTGTAGATTAAAATTTAATGCCTGTGTGTACAATTATTCATATTTGGATTTTTTAAATTAATTTCCGCAACGTCGAAAGCTTGGTAGATTACATCTTTCCTGGTTTACATTGTATAAACACTGACTGAAACAAAAATTAACTTTGTAGAACTTTCCACTAGTAGAAAAGCTATGATAAGAGAGTATTCCTAGATGTATCCGACCAAACAAGAAAGCACAATTTTTTTTGAAAAAAACTGATTGACTTGATTTTATTGCTATGAAACATCGCCAAACACTCAATTGAAACGATGCTGTTTTTATTCCATCGTGAGCAAACGCGGCACCCGTCTTGCGCACAGCTTTCTCATGTCCAAATTTTCGCTCAATATGCGATGCACAACACTTTTTGAAATGCTTATTATATCAGTTAGCTCACACAATTTCATTTGATGATCATCCAATACCATTTTGTGGATTTTCTTTAATATTTCTGGCGTGACCATCTCATTTGGTCGATCATTACGATGTTCGTTTTGGCAGCTCGTACGGCCTAGTTTAAATTCTGCCACCCAATATTTTACTGTTGTAAACGAAAGAACAGACTCCTCCAGAGTGGAATCTAGTACGGCTTTGATATTGGTTGGACTGAGAACTTAAAAATAAAAGTATTGTATAACATAACGATGACAAGGGTCGGGTATTTCTGGAACTACCCTCATATTTAAAAAAGTTTTTTTCCAAATCCTTTAACTCTTAGCGGTATTTATTGGGTTAAGAAGATGTTTAGATGAATTAGTACATATTTAAGTTATGTTATGTTTATTCACTTTATGGTCGTTGACATCCATACATTATCGATAATGGGCTTGCACAACTCAGTAGCATTGTATAAATATAAAAGACAGTCCAGGTGTTTGTGTGTAAATCTGTAATTTTGAATAGCATTTTTGAACACACAGATTAAAAATAGATGGTACAGAAACAGCAAAAAGTGGCTGATACCTCATTTCGTTCTATTCATGAATACGTTGTCTATTGTATTAAGAATGCACCAACTGTACGGAAAATGAAACGATAAGCTCGCTGAAGGGGAATCCACAGCGGGCGATGGCAGATATCATAACAGAATTGTACTTTTAAAGGTTTTTTTTTACAAACAACTTAATTATTTTATGCGAGTTATAATTTTTAAATATCTACAAACGAATGCGATGGCCCTGCCCTCGAACATATAAGTGCTTACAAATCAATCCGATATATTTATTCCAGTGTATTTCCATCTGTAGATACATTTGAGAATATACCCATAGACGGAGGCAATATCTGTGCCATCCAAACATTTAAAAATAGCGTATTATTCGCGTCTATCCCATCTATTTTTGGCATTGCCAATAATACAGCAATAAGGCTGAAAATTGTAGATAGTGCCCACAAGTCGAAATAAATCCCATCGTCTTCCACGACAACAACGGGGCGAACAATGTCTGTATTCGGGAGTTTGATACGCCACCCCTTATGGTAATGCAATGAATAGTGATTTCTTCCGTTTATTGGCGAATGTGCCAGATAAACCTTCCCTTAGCTTGACGAGGGACCTTATCGCTGAAAAATGATTTAATGGTCACTCCGTCGCGTTTTATTAGGGTGTCCCATAAGTTTCTTTCGTTTTCATATTACGAAAAAAAATAAACAATTATTTGTATTACATCAAAATTTATTGAATAATATATGATCCATTCTGTTCTATTATCTTTCTCCGTCTCTCCGGAAGCCTTATAATGCCTTCTTGCCAAAATTTCCCAGATTTGTTGGCAAAATATTGATCAAGGTACATTTTCTGGTAATTGCATCTTTTAGATTGTCTAGTTGGAAACAATATTTTGTTGAATTGATCGTTTCACCTTGTTGAAGTAGCTCATAATAAACTACCACCTTCCAGTTCCATCAAATGCATAACAAAACTTTTTTTGGATGTAGGCCAGGTTTAACTACAGTTAAAGCTTATGTACCCTTGGTCAAAGACCCTTTACGTTGAATATTCTCATAGAGTATCCAACTTTCATCTCCAGTGATAAGTCTCTTCAAAATATGTTGGCTATTATGTCGTTGGAGAAGAAGATCGCATGTTGAAATACGCTGAAGTTTATTTGAATCAGTCAGTTCATGAGGAAGCCACACATCTGAACGATTGACGTAGCCCAATTTTATCAGATGATTATGGATAGATGTTCGTGGAATTTCTAGCTTGTTAGCTATTTCGCGAACAGTATATCGCGGGTTTTCTTCAACCATGGCCATGATTAGATCTGTGTTCATCAGCGAAAGAAACTTATGGGACAACCTAATATTTGAAGAGCCTCGTCATGAAAATTATTGCTATCGGCTTAGCGCGCTACGATGAATTTCAACGTTTTATTTCAGAAAGAAGTTTTATTTCAATCGTTGATATTGCTCCATGCGAATACTTCAAGATGGACGATCTTATGCGGATCGCAAATGTGATATTTATTTTGTGTGGCGAGATATATCTCAACTGCGAGCCCTTTGGGGAGTCAATAGATAGGACGAGCCTTCCCGTGGCCAAGACTCTCGGTCGACTCTCTCTTCTTTTCAGCGCATCCGCGTTCCGATCTTGCACATGCGCAAAAGTCCCTTATTAATCTCGTAGATTGCACTTGTGACAATTAATGTCGAGTACCCCATGCTGTAAAAACATGCTTCAGAGTAATCTTTTTTAAATTTCATTGTTTATCATTTATGTTTATCCTGAGCTTGCGACCTCTGATCCTGTGATATCATTATCAAACGGATTATCCCCGCGTCGATGAGATCTTCCAACAATTCTTCTTCCAATTTTTTTTTATCTGAGTAATGTCTACATCTGGTGGAATGCTTGGTATATAATTCGCATTTAGCTATTAAAATCAAGTGAAACGATTATCGTGGGGATTTATTATCAACATATCAACAGATTGAATCAGGAGTTGATGGAATAAGGACCATGTTTAATTAACCGGAAAGAGATAATTCTTCATCATGACAATGATCGTTCGAATCCACAAAATATTCATGCATCATTTCGGTCATTTTTTTGCGTAAACAAATATTAGTCAATAAATTAGGGGCTAACGATCTATACAATCGTGCGATGTATGCGGGGAAGCTCTCCGCCTCTGTCTCCCGAGCTGCGCTACGCTCTTGCTCTGTCTCTGTCTATCTTCGAGCTCAATGTACAAGAGTGCTCTTTCTGAATAGTGGAGGGGGGTCCCAGGCCCTGGGATGCTACTCCTTTAGCGGATAAAAATGAATAATAGTACAATAAACAAATAAACATATTTGATCTTGTAAAACCGATTAAGTTTGCATTTCAATGCGATTATCCATGTATATTATAAAAAATACCAGAATTCTGTGTGAGAAAGTGAAGATCACCGGGTTGCTCTTCAGAGGACTTCTTATGCAAATATTGGGGGAGTCATAGGTTACTTGGTTATTATATAAATAGAGTCCAAGAATAAACACTCTATTTAGTATGAATTGTTAGTCTTCAATGGCTTCAATATTGTTTGTTTTATACGGCTAAAAAAAATTTTTTTAATGAAGCAATGAGTTGCTTTATGTCTGCCACCTCCCGCAGCAAACAAACGCTCCGCGATCATATCTATCGTTGATGCCATATTCGGATATGTTTGACTATTTTTGCTTGCTTGTTGATGTGTTAAAGCCCATTTTACATGAACTGCAAGTAAGCCAACAACATTTCTGTGATCGATTATATATTTTTTGAAATAACATGATTGATGTTCCAAATTGAGCCATTTGTAAGCTCCAATGTCGTAGATTAGGATGTCTTGTGTTCTAATTGTGCATTGTCCTTAGATTCATCGCTTTTGTCTACATCTGAGACCAAATCGAACAAATCCTACCACAGCCAATCAAGTGAACCTTCAATAAGAGCACAACATGGCGGAAGCTTCAGTGAAGTTTACGCCTCAAACATGTTGTTGAAGCACTGTTGAAATTTTATGCCCAGAGACACGTGTGCTTTATTGATAGTGATGTTTACACTCCGGCATCCGTGCAAAAAGTCGTGCAGGTGGGCCACTTTACCCGTGTTTTGGTACACGTCGCACTTAACCCCTTTATTGCGAGCCATCACAGATGCTAATCTAATAATTCCCGACTACTAACTAACCCTCTATGGAAATTTTCGCTATTTGCCGAATACTAATAACACGTAGCGCACCGGGCGGATTTCTGAGACGGTGTAAAGTTCAAATTAATTAAGCCATTATCACGTTCAAAAGCAGGTCGTTCCAGTTTGAGGTTTTATTGTTGTTCTCGATGTGGGAGCAAAAGTTTGATTCGAACCAGAGGCCTTAAAGTTCGGCGGCTTGCATTTAAGTCGATAGGGTCTCATTTTTTATTTTGTTCCCAGGCTAATATTATGAAATGTAGTTTGTCATTAAATGCATAGTAGTTCCTTCCATTTTCCATCCTCCTCCTATCGGGTGCATGTAATCTGAAACCGGTCTAATTCGGGAACCTCGCCTTCTTTAAAGGACGCGGAGTGAAAGGAGTGGGCCCCTGAAAGCTCTGCTCGTAGGGTTTTTTGGGATCAAAAGAGCGACAAAGGGCACTCCTGTGTGGCTAGTCCTGGATCGCTCGGTCCAAAATACTGAGTAATGAACTATGTGATTTTAAATCACCATACACTTAGATGCTATATTTGATGCTATATCCGTACAAATCTACTTATTTATCGGGACCGTCGCAGCGTGTATGAAGTTTGTACATAAATAAATAAACATTGTAAACACAATATTTCATTGCGTAAACATGAACAATACACTCGAAATCGATTCATTTTCATATCATTATTAGTCGATACATTTGGATTAACGATCTATACAATCGTACGATGTACGCAAGATACTCTTTCCGTCTCTGTTTCTCTCAAAACTCAACGTGCAAGACACTCTCCGACTCTGTTTGTATCCAAGCTCAACATGTAAGAATGCTCTTTCTGAACCACTGAAATTCGGACACAACTCTGGGCCATATGCGTCTATAGCCGCAAGCTACATATTTCAATTCTGGTTGCTATATTCTTAAATTGTAATCATTTATGACATCTCTGAATGCATCGCGAAGAATATGGTAACTCAATTTATTTTGTATTCTCTTGACAGTTTGCTGTTTATAATTGGGGTATTTTAAGTACATGATTGCTAAATAAAAAAAAGTTATAAACTCCAAGAATTCAATCCAAAAAAAAAAGATAAAAAGCGCATTTTAGCATTCAAATGTTATAAATACACCACTTTAGTGAGGTTTCTAAAGATTTGAACTAGTTCAAAGCATTAGTATTTGAGTAACTTCCCGACGACTTTAAATAATCGAACCCACGTCTATTTATGAACCAACCCCATGAATAGCTAATTGGCAAATTAGAATTATTACCTGGGAGATGTTTCCCCACATTGTTAGTCGGTTATTAATTAAAGTCCTGTCCAAAACATACGTACACAATTTCAGCTGCAACGATTCACTTTGCTCTGTATCACTTTATTAAATTCACAGACAAATTGAATAAATGCAATTTAGACTTTGTATCCGTGATGATTTTCCATTTGATATTTTTTCTTTGCTTTTCACACGTGGTTATGTTAGAATCGGGTTATTTGAATAACGATTTTAAGTAAGAAAAGGTTAATGTAGCAAAAAAAAATGTTTTAAATTATTATTGCGTGGAAAAGGATCCGCTACGAGACTATAAGTGAACCGGCGGGAAAAACGCATCTTCCCGCAGTTGATCCTATCGATCGCGTGATCACATTCCAAGCTAATCGGAGAATATTTATCATAGCATCTTCGTTCATATATAAATTTTCATTAATCAAGAATGTATAGAAGTCTTTTAACAGATTTCTCTTCGATAGTCATGATTTTGTACTTATATCTCAATTATACTCAATTATAATTGACCCAAATCTATAGGATATATAGTAAGTATACTAAAAGAGGAATTGATATCTTAATATCGTCATCATTTATGATCCTTAATTTGTGGCTTATTACTTGGGACATGATTGGGTGAAATGAGCCATCGGTTAGAGTTTTGACGTCATCTGGGTGAGACAAAGCGGGAGTCTCTGGAACTCGATTTTTAATTGATATATTAGGGTGTCTCATAAGTTTCTTTCGTTTTCAAATTAAGAAAAAAATAAACAATAATTTGTATAACATCAAAATTTATTGAATAATATATGATCCAAGGTACATTTTCTAGCAATTTCATCCTTTAGATTGTCTAGTTGGAAACAATGTTTTGTTGAATTGATCGTTTCGCTTTGCTGGAGTAGCTCATAATAAATTACCGCCTTCCAGTCCCACCAAATGCATAGCAAAACTTTTTTTGGATGTAGGCCAGGTTTAGCTACAGTTAAAGCTTCTGTACCCTTGGTCCAAGACCGTTTACGTTGGATATTCTCATTGAGTATCCAACTTTCATCTCCAGTGACAAGTCTCTTCAAAAAAGGTTGGCTATTATGTCGTTGGAGAAGAATATCGCATGTTGAAATACGCTGAAGTTTATTTGAATCAGTCAGTTCATGAGGAAGCCACACATCTGAACGATTGATGTAGCCCAATTTTGTCAGATGATTATGGACAGATGTTCGTGGAATTTCTAACTTGTTAGCTATTTCGCGAACAGTATATCGTGGGTTTTCTTCAACCATGGCTATAATTAGATCTGTGTTCATTTGCGAAAGAAACTTATGGGACAGCCTAATATAATATGTCGACGAAATCGCTTGCTTAGTTTTTGAATTTGATCAGTCAATTCGTGAGCATCAATGATATTAATTAAATTATTGTGATTAAGACACTTTTTTCTGATTTAGGAAAGATACAGGGAGTAAGATGAAACATAATGATATTAGGCAGTAGTCAGTCGCACTATTGCTATAAAGCAAATGGTATATTTCTTTCCTTGGTTGGAATTATTCGAGGGTCATCTGGAAATCGTCATCTGATATCTGAGCGTCACGCTTGGATGGCCCTGTATTTACACCTCTGCGTCATATGAAAAAGTTTCTTATACTGGCATTTATGGAACTATACTATTTATTGCCAAAATCGAATTATACGGCGATTTCATCCACAAAATTTCATCCACTTTAAAAATGTTTCCATTCGCTATTGTGCGCTTATGCTTCAAGGTATGCAGGGAAAAAATGGGAATTTCGGAAGAGAGATCCGTTAATGGAGCCTCTGGTATATGGCTTAAAATTTCCACAATGCTAATTAAATTTCCACACGAGCTACACAGGTGAGCGTACGTTATACGTAATAAAACTTTGATAAATTACCTCATGTACCATTTCCATGGGAAAATTCACTCAATTTACCTTAAAATCGACTTTCCACCTTAGGCGATAAGCATCTTGTCGAAGTCCTTGATTTGAAGTAGCGTGGATCATCAAATAAATGTTTCGGGGCTAATCATAAAAAATCAATACTTAAAATAGCATAAAACATTTTACAAATAAAATAAAATATATTTATAATATAACACCATCGTTCAACAAAATGCGCGCGTTTTTAAGATAGCGATCCGGAATGAGTTATCATATTTTTTGAGATAATTTATGGAGATTGCCCATAATGACTTCCATCGCCGAGCGATATTAAACATGATCCTTTTTATTTATCAGGGAAATTTAAGGATATCTGGACACCGGAGGACGAATAACTCGTTCAAGCGTGGTGTGTTCTAAGTGCGAGGAAGGATATCCAATGAGCATATTTAAGCTTAAGTGCTAAAATTACTTTGGGCTTAGAATATGTAATTTTTTCCTTCGAATTTATTTAGATTTTATAAAATAAAATGTTAATGATCCATAATTTCATTATCAATAAGGGCAAATAACATCCGTTATCTTAAATCCTATCGTAAATGTAATGTTTGACATCATATCTTGAATAAATTATGTTCTATTGCAAATAAAGCGCTCTCTATGAATCACACCTATAGGTCCACGTCATGTGCGAGCATACTCATCAAAGAGAGGTAGTCGCGCGCTCCTGCCATCTTTAGTAGTAAATGTCTAATCTACAATATGTATACATATATACAGTACATATATGTTTTTCAAATTGTTATATTTACCTTTCCCTACCGGTGATGTATTTACTACACCTCGACTCTAATAATGCGAATATCGATATGAAATATAATAGATACGGAGTTCAGAATTTTTGTGTTCCTCCGTAATATAATTACGAATCACATCAAAGTATTATAATATGTAAGTATTCATATGCAGCGACGGAAATAAATTATTTGTCGGGAAATCGGGAATTTTGCGAGTTTTAGTCCGTGTCTCAGCAGAAAAGAATTTTATCAGTCACATTGATATATAAATTGTATTTGTATCTTTTCTTAAATAAATAAAATTCTTTCGCCTTCAAATTATTTTTTATATTAAGCAAATGGACTTATTAGTATTTTTTGATCAAATTTATCAATGTAATTTCTTATTCTATTGAAAATCCCGGTCCCAGGATCCCGGGGTCACTCTCGGGATAATGTAATCCCGAAATCCCGGGATCGAATTTTTGGCTCGGGATTGGATTCCCTAGTCGTAGCAAACTTTAACCTTTTCCATGTAAGCTGTATCAATGTTTTTTAAATAGAAATTGGATACATCAGTGTCTTAATCATAGAAAGTCAATGAGATAGTTTCAGCGTTCCATCTCTAGCAAGACTCAGTTCTTCGCTGTACCTCAATGTATCCAATCTCTCAGTCCACCTAATGTTCTATTCACGTCAATTACAGCATCGTCTGAGTTTGGCACTAAAACATTTAATGCTCACTTAAGAAACGATATCGTTTCGGCAGCATTCCGCCGATTAGCGAGCTCATCCCTACAGATTATTGCGTAATGATACGCGCATTTTGCAGAAAGCGAAAGCTTGCTGAATCCTTCTTTCTGCGGTCCCATAAGCAGGTGGCGAGAATAGCACATAATTTACTAAGGTGAATAAAAGATACGTTGGGTGTGAGGGTAAGCGGCTTTGTTAGGGTAAGGGCCCTCGAGCAGTGTTGCTTTACTTTGTTCTCTCCTACGCCGTAGGTCCACGTTTCTTCCTAGTCCACCCACCGCCTCCTTGCCGATTCTTATGCCTTCCGGTTAAAGCCTTTAAAGTCTACCCGAGGGAAACCCTAATGCGGTCGTCTCCTGCAAAATTTCATACAATAAATGCATATTTATCCAATCGAAGCCTTTATACATTTAAATTCTGGTTAAATAAGCCTCGCCCTGTTCCAACTAAGGGATGGAAATGTATACAATTCATAAAGAAGACCGCTACAGAAATTTTAGCCAAGATATCAATAAGAAAATGGAGTTGGCCTACATTTTATCAATCATCAAGCAAAGCTAAGGACCAAACTGGATGGACATGTTTTTGATTAACGGAAGTTCGATTGCTATTCTTCCTCTCTCTTGTTTGATGATGCTAATGTGTGAGCGAAATGAACTACAAATTTTAATAATGATACCCGCACAGAAACTACAGTAGACCCGCGATAATCCGGCCCCGGTCTAATCCGGCGTCCCCTGCAGTCCGACATATTAATACAAGTATAGTACATGTGTACGATAAAGCTAAACATCCATAGGTGGAGGATGCTTTGATATATAGTTTTTTCAATAAAGAAACAGGCATACATCTAAATTGGTCACGAAATGATAATTGTTTTACAAGGAGATAACCATTAAGAAGACTCTGTAGCTAGCTAAGGATAATTAAAACAGTTAAAAAATCGTATCATTTATAACTTCTATTACCATTGTGTTTATGATACTAATTTTATAATATGAAACCTTGTGTTGATTATAAATATCGGATTATCGCAGGTCTACTGTATTCATATTCGAGCATTTTGAAATCATTGTCGGAACAATAACGATCGTTGTTGCAGTCCTCGATATTTTCACAATCGACGATATATCAACGCTTTGCATCCAGAGGGTTAAAAGAAAAATATTGAATTTAAAAATAAATTGGTTCGAATATTTGATTATTTTCGGTTTGAATTTCGAATTAATTAATTTTAAAATTCATGGTTTCCGAACCTGCCGCTAGATGGCCTTGCAATATCAGCTCCTGTGGTTTCGCTTTATTTATGACTAGATTTAATGCGAATCGTAAACTATTCGCAACCTTTGCGGTGAGCAGTGATTAAAATTCCTTACGTTTGTTGCGGAAAGTGAAAGCTAAATCTGCTTTTCCAACTTTCCAATAAGGACTTCTAAATTATTCCGTACGCTTTGTGCGAAATTCCATATTCAAAATGCATATTTGTATGAATATTTGGAATGAATATTTATGCGCTAAATTAAAATGCGGCCGGAGCAGTATTCTAATTGTGGTATTTGAAGCCAAGAAAATTTATAAACCCTGCAAGTGCTAAAATAAATTAATATAATATGAAAATGCTAATTGTTAGCATATTATTTGCAATAAATCATGCTTCATGATATCGTATTGAAATTTCATCTCATTTTCAAAAAAATCATTTAATTAGCTGAACGATATAGTTTATGTATATATTGGTATCAATATTTAACACATTACTTACGGGAAGCATATTTCACATTAGCCGGATTATGAGGATCCCCAATAAACAGATTGACCGAAAATAATTTTTAATTTTAAGAAATACGAGGGCAATTCTAATGTAACCCGGATTTTTTAATACAAATTCATAAGTGAAATATAAAATACAAATGAAGTATCTTATTTTTCTACATATTTTCGTTCACTAGAAAAAAAAGCCGTAGATGGTAGAGTACATAATTTCATATTACAGAGTACAAATTGTTATATTAACATTCTCTACCGGTGATGTATTTACTACACCTCGACTCTAATAATGGGAATATCAATATGAAATATAATAGATACGGAATTCAGAATTTTTGTGTTCTTCCGTAATATAATTACGAATCACATCAAAGTATTATAGTATATAAGTATTCATCTGCAGCGACGGAAATAAATAATTTGTCGGGAAATCGGGAATTTTGCGAGTTTTAGTCCGTGTCTCAGCAGATAGGAATTTTAGCAGTCACATTGATGCTGTTATACGAAAAAAATAAAACTAGAACTAGCATTTAATTATCTGATGACGAAACCTCCAAAACAAAAAACTCATCTATTGTCTAACAAGATACTAATAAAATAAAATAAATCGTGCTTTCCTACTGAAGAAGAATTTTTAAAGCATTTCGATAGACTGATGATGGAATTGTGTGAAATTAAAAGTGATTGTTAGCATCAGAGGATAGACATGCGCGAAGTATCTCCGCAGGTAATGTGTTAAAATAATGGGTCCTACTCCAGTTCTTATCCAGCTTTGAAAAAATATTACTTACACAGCGTTCCCACAAATGCACGATAAATAAACGATAGACAATGAATGTCTGTGACTATAAGGCATACAAGAATTATCGAGATAGATGAATTTACTAGGATAGTCCTAGAAGTACCCGAAGAATAATATCATAAAGTTCTGCCACCCAATATTGTATTGTTGTAAATGAAGGAGCAAACACCCCCATTGTAGAAACTAGCTCGGCTTTAATATTGGTCGGATTGAGAACTTTCAAATAAAAGTATTGTATCACATAGCAATGAGTATTTTTTCCATGTTTATAAATTCAGAGAACGTTCACTGTTGATGGCTGCTAAACAATACTCCCATGAAAAAAATCCACAAAATTTAGAACACAAACGCTAATAACTCCTCCATTGTACCCTTTTGTAAAGGCGATCCCTATTATCGAATATGATGGATTTAAAAGACTGAACTTTATCTAAATTGACGCATTAGCACTGAGGATTGAAGATGAAGATCAAAATTAGCCACTGTTTATATTTATTGTACCAGAAGCATAAGTTTGATTATTTGTAAAAGCTACACAGTGTAGTAGCAGCGCGAGCCAACGGCTAAGGTCAATCTTTTGGCTTCCCCGACGCAATCTTCGAATAACCGCAATCGATTCTTTAGAAAATCGTCAACTGCTTACGGATTCAAATGAAAATCGGCATTGTTTCGCAAAAATGATTCGGCAAACGCCATTTAGGCGATGCAATAGGGCGGATATTGAGCGCCGCGCCGACCGTGTTGAGAGCCGCTGCTCCTCGATAATGTATACAAATATTTCAAATCGAACTCTTATATTATGTTTTAATAGTAATTACACAATTGAAAGAGTGTAAGCAGATTATTGAAAAATAATCGATGGTTGCATAAATATTTTTTTGCGTTTATTTTGGTGAAGTTCTTCAAATTTAACATTCTTTATGATATTATTCTTCGGAGATTCGTTTAAAAAATACGGATTTTCGAGCTGTCGAAATTGATCTATTATGAGAATTAATTATAATGTACCAGCAAATTCTTTTTGCATTTATAACGCTTCATTTTTATGAAATTTTTAATCCAGTATATTTTGGCAGGGAGAGATGTGCAACATTTCTCATGGAAAACTGTCTGATTAGCGAAAATATTTCATGATGCTGTGACAGAATTTGCCTAAATGTGTTCTTAATATCGCATCATAGCGGCATAAATCACGACCTAAGGAGGTATTAAATTCTCACAGACACTCGCCGCTCGAAATTACCTGTATCCAACTCCTTGCGCAAAACATGATGTTAAATTACATGATTGTCATAAAACAATATTTGGGTCAGTGCTGCATTCTGTTCATATATTTGAATTCGTTGGTATTATTTAGTCTATTGAGTCCTTAATATTAGATGTATCAATAAGTCTTTGCTGATTTTAATAGCTGTTGTTTTCCGACTAAGGATTGAACACCGTCAAGGCCACAAAAGCCATAAATTTAATTTAAGTGTAACCATTACGAAATGTTGATTTTAGTTTTCAAAATTTAAATCGGGTAACCGATATTTGAAAGTCGCCCCATTTCCGACTGCGAAACCTGGATTGACGACCCGCTAGATTCATTTGTGCGTTTGGTAGAATATTCAAGGTATTATTCATTATGAATTTATGAAACCTGGTGAAACAATAACTGCATATGTGCAGGGCCGTAACAAGGGGGCGGCAAAGCAGGCGCCCGCCATGAGCGCAACTGAATTTGTGGCGCAAAACGCAGAATACCGACCCGGTTGAGAGTTGCATATGGTTTTTCTTTTACTTGACCATTCTTTTTTTCGTGTAAGAGGGGAATCTTCGCAGGACACCCATTCTGGGTAGTGTGGGATTAACGATCAACCCGTTCCTACCCACTAAACCCCTCCCTTGTCCTTCTCTGGCCCTCTGGTATTGTTTTAGACATTGCTTCAGGAGGTCAGGTAATCTGACCTTAAGTGTTTGGCCCTATTCTATTGTTGGAAAGGCTGTTGCGCTCTGCGTCTCTGTCTTTCACTGCCCTCTTTGGCGCTCAGAATCTCTTCTACGTATTCGCGCCAAAGGTCCCAGCTGTTCTTGCTACCCATGATGCTGTGGACCATGATGTCAACATTGAGCTCAGCTACCCCGAAGCATCCATGCCCAGTGAGCACCTGAGTCAAGCGATAGGTTGTTTCACCTTGTTCCCGGGCCCCCAACCGACTTATGGCCGGGATAAGTCGATGGGTCCATCATCCCTTGCTGGACTGATCCCATCTCCGTTGCCAGGCGTCCCTCATGTTCGTTGCGTAGATCTTCGTAGTCAAAGGCCCTCTTCTTTGCCTGGAGGTCCAGCGGGGGTATTCCAGCGATCACCAGCACCGCGTCTTTGGACACTGTCCTGTACGCTTCGGTAACTCGGAGCGCTCCCTGTCGCTGGACCCTGGCGAGCTTCTCTCTGTTGGTGTCGCGTCTGAGCAACTCGTGCCATATCAGGGCTTCGTACAGAAGGATCAAGTGTATTACCTCGTTTATGGTACGTCTTCTGCACGGCTTTGGCATTCCAATGTTGAGCATGAGCCATCCAAGCTCACTGGCTACCTTCTGCGCCTTCTGTGCAGCTTCTTCTATGTGTTTGCTAAAGGTCAGCTTGTTACCCATGAGGATCCCGTAGTATCTCAGCGTTTTGCTGTATTCCACCTTGTGTCCTCCAATAACAAGCTGCTCGACCCTCGGTCTTCTCCGTCTGCTGCATATCATTGCCTCCGTTTTCTCGGCCGCCATCTGCAAGCGATTATCCCTCATCCACGCTCGAATTCTGGCGAGGGCTTCGTTGTCCGTCGCATCCAATTCCCATGGATATCGAGCAGTTCTACTCCTGCAGGTAGTGCCATGTTTAGGAGACTGTTGTAGAGTTACTTGACCATTCTTCTTTATATGAAGTCAACACTGATTGACTCTGTGCGTTTTTTTAATATATACTAAGCTGTCTAATCCCTCTTTTCTTCGTAATCGCTTAATCATTGGATAAAATAAAGACAACAATATTTTCGACCGATTGTAAAATTTAAACAACCCATCCGATCAGTCTTCTTCGGACGACTTCGTTTTATAAAGAGAGTTCGGCGGACATGTTCGGGTATGGTGTCCGATCGCGAGGCGCTCATTCATTATGTCAGCGGTCCGAAAAGCGGACCGATTGGACATACAAACCAATCCGTTCTCTTTTAGGGCTTTTTGCGGCATTTTATATGATCTGTACGATCACGGAATCAACATAATAGCGTCTAGGCATTTTCTATTTTAGTATATTTTTTTACAGTAGTAACCGGCAACTATACCTTAGGTCGGGTACTTTTGGAACTATCTTTATATAAGAACTGGAAAGATATCAAAAAAAATAACATATATCTAATCAAAAAACTAGTTTTCATTGTTTTCTATAACCTTTCAACACCTATTGGGTAGTTTTTCGATACCATTTTTCTAAAAAATATTGTTTTTCATCAAAAATCTTATGAATATGGATTTTCACATCGTCGAAAGTGATTTTGTAAATAAAATTTAATAAATCCTTTCATTGTTAAATAATCGGCAAAGACTTTTTCGATACACCTAATAGACTAGTATCGACCAATAAAAGCATTTTTCTTAGCAAGCTCGATATAATAATTATGAAGAAACCCATTTTGTAATTTTATGCGTACTGTAGTGTAAATATCGACGTTTTGATCCTCTTTGCGTGATTGAAATCTTTAATTAATGCCGCACACTTCGCACAAATTTCTATTATTTATCAGCCTCACATTCGATTGATATTGTCTGTATCTATCAATCTGTCCGACATTAAACATGACACAATGCCTTCGCAGTATTTCAATAAAATATTTCAGGACTTGTATGTACATATTCGCATCGAGAACAATGCGATAAGAACAAAGTGAAGACATCATTGTCAATCCTGTAATTGAACTCGAACGTCTCCCGAACGCTATGAAATAATTTAGTGCGATTTAATTTAAATGATTGGGGACTTAATCCTCTTAGGGATGGTAGGGTATTCACGCGACTTTTATGATATGCCAATTCATTTTCAAGAATTAAGCTTTCACCTGTAAATGTATGATTTACAGTGGTAATTATAACCTCGTTAAAAATCAATATTGTAGTCATAAAATTTACCTTAATTATGAATTAATTTTTATGTGTTATCTAGAAAATAAAATTACAATGACTTCTGAGGCGGGGATTTTTTTTTGTTTCGAAGCTGGCGCACCTTATTTGTAGGGGATATCCTAACGCTCAGTTTGTTCGATCCCGCGTGTTTGTCGGCCATTTTGTTCAGTCACAGTAAATTCTTCCGTTGGAAAGGTCGTCGCATGCTCCTGTCACTTCTCATACGTGCGACTATCCATTGGAAGCTCGTGGAAGTAAGGCCGTATGACGCGACAAGGAGTGAGAGACTATCAGTGATTTCTGACAAATTGATTCATGACTGATTCCCTCATATTTCTCAAAGTCCCCTTGGTGATATATTGTCGGAAAAACTTGGTTAAAAGAAGCTATGTGCGAGATGGCTGCCCAGAATGCTCACACCGGATCCCCATCAAAATCGCGTGGCCACCGTGCGTGAATTTTTGGATCGTTTTGCACAGGAGGGATAATTGACAGACGACAGATAGCGACTAACGAGCGTGGAAGGTTTTTAATATACGACCCAATTACCGGCGCTGCTGTGCGGTCTGTTCTGGGTTTCCCCGGACTAGCCAACTAGGACACAGAAAATGTCTTCCACTGATCTTTAACCCTACGGGAAACGTTACGCGCAGAACGTCCAGGCGCCTACCCTTTTTTACCCTTACCAGAGAAGACGAGGCTTCCGCAAGTAGACCAGTTTCAGAATATGTGCATCTGAAATTACATTGGAGGAGAAGGGGATTTGAAGGAGGCTGCAGCAGATGACAGACTGCAGAAGCTATCCCTTCCAAGTGGTACTCGTAGTATCGGTTCTGTCATTTGTAGTACCTAGCCACGGAAAAGAGTCGCCGTCTGAGCAGCCTAAAGCCGTTCTCCTCTGTATGCACTAGGCTGTTGAGGATAGTGGTGATGACTTTGACACAGACTCCAGCAACTTCTGAAATCAGCTATTCCACACACCCCTTTACGGCCACGCAGCACTGGGTGACCTGTGTACTCAACTCATGTTACATTTTTTTCCTGTGGGAGGGGAATCCTCGAAAGATACCCATTCTGGGTAGTGTGGGATTAACAATTAACTCATTCCTGCCCACTAAACCCCTCCCTTGTCCTTCTCTGCCCCTCTGGTATTATTTTACACATTACTTCAGGAGGACAGGTAGTCTGGCTTTGGGTGTTTAGCCCTATTCTATTGCTGGAGAGGCTTTTACTGCTCTGCGTTTCTCTCTTTCACTGCCCTCTTTGGCGCTCAGAATTTCTTCTACGTAGTCGCGCCAAAGGTCCCAGTTCTTCTTGATTCCCATCATGCTGTGGACCGTGATGTCAACGTTGGGGTGCCCAAGCCTCACAACCATTGATAGTGTGCTCTGTGTCGTCGATCACCGCTTGGCAGTGGTGGCACGTTGCAGATGATTCTTTGCCAATCCTCTCCAGGTACGCACCGAAGCGTCCATGCCCAGTGACCACTTGAGTCAAGCGGTAGGTTGTTTCAACGTTTTCCCGGGCCCTCCACCGACTTATGCAACTCATGTTACCTAGACTATCCCAGCAGCGTTTGATGAGCAAACCGGTGAGACTGCTTTCGCGCACGTCTATTCCACATCATTCCCCAGAGACTCAACTGTTGTTCACGGACATAGGGTTGGCTCCCCCCAACTCCTGTTCGGGTGGAGTCCAATATCCACCCGAACAGGAGGGAGAAGATTTTCTGGACTTTATCATGACGAGGGATGAGTCGTGGATTTGTCAGAAATGGAGGAATGTGGGAATCATCGGAAATCAATTGTTATCAAAATAATCGTTCTGATTTTGTTAGCGAACTAACTCATTCAAATAATCGTTTATAAATAAGTCTCCGGTCGATAGTGATCGAGAGCGAAATACTTTTTAATAAGTGTCCGGCTTTTCAAATGTTAAGGTGTCAGATCGCTTATCGGACGTAGGCGTACCTCCATAACGGATTATTTTATACATTTTTATGCGGTTGTTCAATTTCATCAATTCTCCGGTAATTTTAATTCTTATAGACGCTGAAGAAAATCACAATGTCCTTCACAACAAAATATATCTTGGATTCGAAAAAAAATCAAAACACGCGACCCTTTTCATGAAAAATCAGTTTCAAAAATACAAAAGGGTCCCGGTTCGATCCATAAAAACGTGTAATCCCATTGCCTCCATCCGCGAATGCTCCACAATAAAGAGTCTATCTATTGAAAAATTCCGCTCTTATTGAATCCTCGACGTCGGTATTTTTCAATAGAATCTTTTCAAAACATCCATTGATAATATATACTATGCATCTTCGTCTTCCTCTCTCTTAAACTACGAAATCGCGTTTAAAAGGGCAGCTACACGTTTGAAAGAATGTCCCAGCAACACCCCGAATGATTGTCAAGCCAAACAAACTGGAAACGTATGTAAATTCTACATCTTAATTTTTCTGAAATCAAAATAAAGTTTTAATCGAACATTGCAATAATCAGAATTACTCGACGATTCCCTTATTTGCGCTAAAAATAATTTTATAGAACCCTAGTAGAATCATTAATTTTATTATGCCTCTGTTCCATCCCCTAAATATATATCCGAGTTACTTAGCCATAAATAAAATTCTCCCCGAAGTTTCATCTTGATTTTGAACTTTCTTTGTCTAATTGGATGACTGCCTCCGAAAGATTCCTAAAGAAATCGTTCTATGTTTCATTGTTCAAACTAATCTTCCTCATGAAGGTAATAACTTTCATGCTTTCCTTTATCAGCAATTTTCAGACAACTCGGCTCGAATTGCCGAGGAGAGGTCTTGAATAAGTCACCCTATTAAAATTATAATATCGACCCCACAGTGGTTGATACAAAGTATATTTATCACTATTTATATATACAGTTCATATTAAATTTAATTTATAAATATTATGATCGTTAATTTAATGTCGTTTGATGCTGAAATTAATACAGTGCGCGCTCTTAAAAGTGTGACCAATGAGGCATGTTCGCTACTACGTGGGTCGCTTCCATCTCTCTTCAGGTGCAATGTGTTATTTTAACAGCGCCATCTCTTGTGGCCCTGCGGAGACATTGCACCTGCACCCCGACAGATTACTTCTTGCGCGTGCACCGTTGCTGGTTGGATAGTGACGAGCAGGAGGTGGGAGTCGGGAAGAGTCGTCGGTTAGCCTTGGCTGCGGGAAGTTGTCCTTCCTGCAGCCAGATATCTCTTTTTCTCGTGTGGAATAAATAGTAACTTATATAAGAGAGTCTTTTTATTCGATGCCTGTCTATTCCCATATATTCGTTCAGCAACATCACGGTCTGATAGAAGAACGGACCCGTGCGCTAGTGCGGCCATCCCGACGAGCACGTGAGGGCGGAGAACCGCCCGAGAGTGCCCCCGCCTCAACGTTACACATACAAATATACGATAATAAAATCTTTTCCGGAACGGAAACCTTAACTTATCCGATATAAATATTTGGAAATGTACCGGAACGAAAACTGAAATGAAAAAAATAACTGTTAGAAACCCTCTCCGCAGGTTTAAGATTTCCCCTTCCTTGGAGTGCCCATGCAAAAATACGTTAATGGACGCAGACCATGTTCTGTGGGCATGGCGTCCGATCGCGAGGCGCTATTTCGTTGTGTCAGCGGTCCAGAGTTTGGACCGGTTGGACACGGAAACCTTTTGGCCACTCCCTCTATTTTTAGGGCGTTCAGGGCTTTCTGCCATAAATTTAGGGAAAAATGCATTCCTGGGGCTTTCTACGATCTCGATAGAGTCGTAAAGTCGTCGCTGCAAAATGGAATATGGTGGAAAATAAATAGTTACGAACGCACACTCTTACTTAGGATTAATTCAAAATTATTTTTGCTTATGTAAATAAATATCCGTCCCATATAATTTGTCCCCAAGACTCTTAGCCAAATAAATTACTTCCTCTCGTAGATGGAATATTTGTATACGAGGAACAAAATTATATTCAGTCGAAATGTCCGCGAATAATAAAGAAGGAAAAACGAAAAAATTAAGAACTCTTTATAAACATACTTCGTGCTTTATTTCCTTCGGCAAATATTTTTTAATACCCAATTTTCGACGAAACCTAAAATTTTGCACAAAAAACAAAAAAAAACATCATCCAGTTTTACATATTAATTTTAAACGCCCCCATATAACGTGGCTTTGGTATTTATGATTATGCAATTCAGTGCTATTGCGTGGGCGAAATGACATCCCCGTGCAAAGTCGCTATTGATCTGTGCAGATGCAATTCGCCAGCGCCATCTTTCTGTCTCTCTTTAGATGCAATGTGTCTAATTAACAGTTTAATGACATCTATCTATATTCTTGGGCGATTAGTGGAAAATCATCGGATAACCTTGACTGCGGAAAGATATCCTTCCCGCAGACTCATATATGCAACCGTTTTCTCCGTATATAAAAGATAATAGTTGATCCGAAAATGTTTCTGTCGGCACTCGACCACTTCACTCCATATTTGCGCACGTGGGTTCGTTCAATATTGCATCTTGAGATGAAACTTTAGAGAATTGTTGTACGAAGCTTCGTAAACATTTTTGAACTAGTAAAAATATTGTTTATGTACGCAATCAGGTTTGAATAGTTAAAACGGCCTTGTCTCCGAGATCCTGGTATTTTCCGATTCGATCACCGATGGATCGTCGAATTCCGGAGGTTTCCTTCCCCGACGATGATCTTCTCTCTGCAGCGTTTACATCCCGTCAAAGTGATTTACTATAAGCGAATAAAAAAAACTTGGCAGCGCTTCAACAATGCCTATACTATTTTCATCAATGGTGAGGTAGGCAGCAAGAGCTCAACATTAACACGACCCATCAAAACACGCTCACATTTTTGAGATTAATCATACAGGAATGGTTTGAAGAGAAGCATCGGTTCAAAATCGACAATATTTTCGATGCCGCCATCATCACGCTTCATTCAATCGAATGTCGAACAAATCAACAGCTTTAAAGTGAATTGAATAATATGCGAATACACCACATACAAACTGCATGATGTATGCATATTATACTGGCAAAAATAAAATCAAGAGGCTTTTGGCCGACATCTCAAGCCCTGCGTTGCTTTCGTCGCTGCGGCGCTGCGCCGCGTTGTTCGGATAAATAAATAGCACCGAGGGGTCATCCGGGTGCAAAGCAATTCCGTCACGTTAACATGTTCGGCCACAGTAAATTCTTCCGATAAAGAGGTCGTCGCGTAACCTTACTTTCTAGATGTATCCATAAATGTAACTAATAACTAAAATTTAAGTACACTCAATAGGAAATAAATCATCAACACTATACGAAATTTGGTAAAAAAATATAATTTGAAAGAATTGATTTTGTTTTTTTTACATTTTACCAATGTTTCAATTTTCAAAAATACATTCTCCAAAGGAATTTCCAAAATTTCAACTACTTACGGAGTTATAGCTATTTTAATGACGCGGCAATTCGGTCGGTCCTACCATAATGAAATCTTTTAACGCGTTTTTCTCTTTTAGCTGCCTTTTTCAACACGGTTGACATGATATTTCAAGTTTTAATTAATCAATTTACTTCAAACTGGGTACGAATCTTTTCTATATAATCCTCCATTATTCTTGGCAGATTTATGTCAAAATTTACTTTTTAACTATTTAAAAAAAATTAAAACTGTGACAAAATAAGACCAAAAATGATATTTTTGAAACGCCTTATGATTTTCCTGTTTTTTTTTTAAAACTTTTTTTATGCGATTTTGGATATATTTTATATAGCTATTTCAAAGTTATGCGGTTTTATGCGACTTTTTTTGTGCAATTTTACCGCACAAAAATAGGTGTAAGTGTATATTAGTAATAAGTTGATTTTTTATTTAAAAAAACGAAATTTTAGTACGGTAGCCCAGACAACAGAATTAACAACCAGAATTAAAATGTGGGACTTGCGTCTATAGACGCATATAGCCTGTAGAGACGGATTCTCAGTTTGTGTGGCAGTTTATTGGTGAACAGACAGTCAAATATGAAAATATGTCTATTACTGTAATTGGAATATTTTTGCCATCGCTTGGCTAGTCCAAGTTGAGGATATCGTCAAACTCCATTCATTCACAGACATAATTGTCTTCTTGTATTCAAATGTGCATCTATTATGCGACGATCGATGTGCATAATGCCAAGCTCGTTTAATCCTCTGGAACGGGTTCAAGTCCTGTCGTAATATATTAACACCTGTCGAGGAACTCTACTCAACGACTCTTGAACAATTTCTACCGGCTCTGCACATTCAGTACTAATTATAAACGTTCAGGTAAGAATAGATAGATCTATAATATCCCACGACCATAGTATAGTGAGTTCATTAAAGATATATCCTTTAAACTTACAAATTGTAAGCATATACGGCCAAATCATGGATATTCCAAGTCTATGAATGTTGAAATCATCATACTCCAGCATGACAATACTAGGTTCCAAATGTGGTGTCAGATCTTCAATCAATTAAGCTCGGTAACTCATAATCAATAGATCGGGAGTAGATTCATCGTATAGATAAATTGAATAAACGAGGAATTTGAACTCCCCATAAACTGTCGCACTTGTCACATTGTCACTTGACATCAACCTACAATTTTGAACAGCGAGTGATCATGAAGACCTGATTGGGTCATAGTTTAGGCGGTGATGACAGTCAAAGTTTTTAATTTATATTTGTTGAATTTATCTCTTTATGGAATCAGTCATTACTGCCGCACTGATTCGAAGGCCTTTTCGCTGTCAATAAACTCAGTAGCTTATTTTTATAGCAGTTATATTTAAATCTAGATATTAAGCTCATGCCTTTTTTATGCTGTTAGCAGAAGAGTCTGAACTTTAATTCCATTGGTCAATTTTACAAATGCTAGTAAAATTCTTTCGGCGTTGATTGACACATCAATAACTTTTATGGTGTATTTCGAAATATCCCAGTGATGGACATTTTCATATACAGCATGCTTTATATACCACGGTTTATTAGGCAATCCAAAGTTCCCCGTATAAAAGAATAAATATAGTCGTTGATGATGCAACTTAATATTGAGCATTTTAAGAGAAAAATGATATAGACTCAATCAACACACTTGTAATTTAAATGCATGCAATTTAAACTGTCGGCACATCTCATTGCATGCAAAATAAGTAACAAAGTATCAATTCGTTTTTGCTATGGCAATGACGATTGCTTAAATGATCGATAGTCTCTGTCTTAACACTCTGTAGATGCGAGCCCACATTTCAAAGACCGTGGTAATAAAACTATCTTCGATTTAATCTAGATTTTATTATTAAACATATAAATCTATTCATCGATTTTATATTTCTCAACGTGTTCATCGTTAAAAATAAATAAATAAACATGTGGAATATATATGCAAAGGTGTGCTAATACTAGAAGTCCAAAACGCTTGAGTAGTATTTTCTTTGCAAAATCGAAATTATTATCCATGGCACTAAAAATTGTTTATTCGGTTTAGATATTAATATGAAAAACAGTATACGTGTTGTAATATATAATAACATTCAGGCAACTTCTCGAGCCCTGTGCGTTACTTTTGCCGCTGCGGTTTCCGACGCCGCGTATTTCGGCTGCATAAATCGCACAGGGGAGTCGCTTGGGGCATGGGACGCTCCGTATCATTTCGATGATGATATCGTTGCCGATTAACGAAAGATTTTTTGATGGAATTATACAGCCAACTTTATTCTACGCATTTTTGTTTACTTAATCCGGCATTGAACCCAATACAATAAGATTTTAACCAACTAAATATAATAGTCTAAAAAAAATTCTTTCCGCCACTTGCATACAATATAATATATTTGCGCTTGATTCAAAATTATTGCGCTGTTATCAGCGGTTTGACAGCTGCAATAAAACAACCAGGGATTATGTCAGTAGACGTGGATCATTTGATGTCATTAATATATTTTCATATGATAGTCATCACCCGCCGGCTCGTTTCAAGTTGTCTTTTAGATTTTAGGGTGATTTTAGGATTTTAGTCACAGACCCGCATTTCATCCCCCATCACGACAAAGTCCAGAAAAGCTACTCCATCCTGTGTAAAATGATCCAAAAATTATGACCGTGCTCCGGTGTGAGCATTGTAGGCACTTTTTTCGCACACAACTTCTTTTAAGCAAGTTTATCTGAACCAATATCACCAAGGAAATTCTAAGTGAAGATCCTCAAGCGTCACACGGCGGTCATTTCGCACTCTTTCGCACATGTTGTCGACTCATCACATCACTATCATAAACTTCCGAGAACTTCCGATGGATATGTGCGACTGTATTGTTCTGCAAAATAAAAAAAACGGATAACCGTGTGGATTTCGCATGGATGGGAAGTGATGGGAGCGCGCGACGACCTCTCCATCGGAAGAATTTACTGTGACTGAACAAAATGGCCGTTATGATCTTCAACTTCCATACAAAACAAAAATCCTTGGTTTAAAGCGCTTGAACTGAACATTAAAACTTTGTTATGGTTTACCTAAGCTATTATTTAATACTGATGTTTGTTATCAATTTTTTTGATTATTTTAATAATATTTTTATTTTAATATAACCCAACGTCAGCGGTTTGTAATCAAAATAATCAAAAGAGCTCTTTGTTATACGCTCAGACTAGAAAAGCTTGAGAAAGCTCCTGCTCTGCTCATGAGTCAATGGGAGCTTATTTTTGATCTCATAATAGTCCCTCTCTCGCCTCCCAATCTTCTTTTTCTCTCCTCTCTGCCCATCCTGCCCTGTGTTACATTTCTCCCCTCCCAGAGTGATTGCAAATACTGTTTGCGAAATATTGGAATGTGTTGATTAGGAGCAGGGCTGAGACCTGCTGTCGATATTTTCTTATGGAATATATAATACATAACATATCCTCGATTTACGCGGTTTTTATGCATCAGCAAAATAACTTTGGACAACAAATGCATCTAATCCGATTTTTTAAATTAATAACGCCTACGACTTCGATCTAAGCGTCGATGGATCTATGGCAATCAAAGCTCAACAGTGAATTCTTCTTTCGCGCTTTTAGATGGTTGAAAATAGCTACAATTCAGAAGTTAGATTTCCATTTAATGTATGCAAAATCCCGTGAAATATATGGGAACTTCTAATGTAGAAAAAAAATTCTTCCCTATCAAAGAGAATGATACTTCGAATTTCATCCTTTGAAGTAACGGTTTTGAGGGGGAATAGTTTAAAAGTGAAGATGAAATCGCATTCTTTTCGGGGTGGGGGAATATTGAGAAGCCCTCTTCGGGAAATGCGAAAAATTTAGGCGAACGGGAATAAATGGCGATAGATGGGGAGTACGAAACCCCCCCAATATCCCCCGAGCAAGGGCTTAAAGCGAACCGAAGTCAGCATGAAAGCCAGAATGTCGATTGAATTATTGCAAATGTACGAGATTCAGAAGAGAAAAAAATATAATTTCAAAAATGGCAATTCTTTTCAACATTTCAATTGTTTGGGATATGATAAGTTCTCCTAGAACATTTGACATTTTGTCAATTTTTCGCGGAAATTTCCCGAAACCCAAGTGTTCCGCGAAACCCAGGTCGAATAAATCCGATTCAGGGCATCGTATCATGCCGAATTAAAGCCGAAGAGAGGTGACGATGACACAATTATTATCATGGAACCCAATTACATTGGAGGCACGTCGTGCTATCTATTTCTTTATCGTCCGTTTGTTGACTCAAATTATGAATTCCAAGAGCACAATAGTTCTTGTCCGCTCTTATCTGCGGTTTAAGCCCCCAAATTGTAAATTTGAATTTGCTTCTAGATTAGTCGTTTGAGCGAACCGTCCGTGTGCGCATCGCTAATGAATGTCTTTTGATAAGTTATTATTTTATTCTGTTTATCTCCAATGCGCCAACCAATCACATATTATCTATTTAATAACGTTGATAAGGTGTTTAAAGAGGTATCGCACTAGCCGAAGATTTTTCTTCAAATCGATGCGTATTTACGCATACGACATTTTGAATTCGGGCCCATTGTCGAATTGTCCAATTTGTCGGACTATAGAGTTCCCCCGGTCCCTTGTAGTCCGACACTTTTTAGAAAGGATATTCATAGATATTGCAAGGTTTCATATTATAAATATTAAATTATTATAAATAATACGATTTTTGAAGCTTTTTTAACTATCCTTTTCTAGCTACAAAGTCTTCTTTTTTGTTATCTCCTTGTAAATAAACTATGCTTTCATGGCCAATATAGTCCTAGAAATTCCACTCACTTGCCAATTTACAAAAAGCTTTAACGTATATATATACTATACTTGTATTGGGATGTCGGATTACAGGGGACGCCGGATTACCGTGGATCTGCTCTAGTTAAAAAAAATACTTCAAATCTTCCCCAAGAACATTAACTTTCATCGCATGTTTCATCTCAGAATAGATATCGCTTTAAGGCAGGTATATCAAATAAGGAAGTTTCCCTGCCGCACCATGTACAACAATCAATAACTTATGCATCGTCCTAATATGTCATCACAATTTGCCGCGAAATCAAATCATTTTTAACACCTAGACAAAAGAGATGCACGCATAGTTGAGTGCGGAGATTAGTGAATCGGTGACAGAGACGGAGAGAGACTGATTTAAAATTAAAGACACACATGAGTATTGTTTATGTTTACGCTAAGAAATTAACGAATATTTTGTACTGTCAACGGTGCTATTGATATACAAGATTGACTCACGCTGCGCGGTCCTGAGAGAAATTATCGAATAAAATTAGCTCACTACTTAACATCTTACGTGAAAGAAAGTCGTTGATTTTTGTGTATTCAATAAGTTCGTAGGATTGTTTTCGCTTTAAACTTTTTTCTACTTTGCGATTGCGTTTTTCGCAATTTCTTCCCTAAAATATCCTACGAACTTATTGAGTGATGTTATAATATGCTATCTTCATCATTCTTATACAGAATATACTCATCATACAGTCGCATATCGTGCGATTACATATACGCCCCCCGGAAATCCAATTTGTTTTGAGCTATTATAAACGCAATATATTATAATGTATATTTCAGAATAATATATAAAGATAGTCCCAAAAGTACCCGACCTAATATATAGATGGCTCTTGTAAAAACTATGATATAAAGTATCTAGACGCTACGTTGCTTCCGTGATCGTACATATCATATAGTGTCGAAAAAAAAGCCCTAAAAGATGACGGAGTGGTTATAAGGTTTATATGCACAATCGGTCCGCTTTTCGGACCGTTGATATGACGAATCAGCGCCTCGCGATCGGATGCCATACCTGAACATAACGATAACGAAAAAAATATATTATATAAGAATTTGTGTAAGAATTTTTCAATGAAATAAATAAATAATAATTTGAAGGGGCAATGTCCCGAGAGTATGGAGGATGAGGTAAAACATCCCAGTCAAATGATAATAATTTATTTCTGACGAGCTAAGACACATGAGGCCTGGCGTTATCATGATGAAAAACAACGCCTCGTCTGTACGCTAATTCTGGCCGTTTTCTGGCAATTGCACCCTTTATATTGTCTAGTTGGAAACAATATTTTGTTGAATTGATCGTTTCACCTTTGCCGAAGTAGCTCATAATAAGCTACCGCCTTCCAGTCCCACCAAATGCATAGCAATTTTTTTTTTTTTTATGTAGGCCAGGTTTAGCTACAGTTAAAGCTTCTGTACCCTTGATCCAAGACCGTTTGCGTTGGATATTCTCATAGAGTATCCAATTGTCATCTCCAGTGACAAGTCTCTTCAAAAAAGGTTGGCTATTATGGAATTTCAAACTTGTTAGCTATTTCGCGAACAGTATATCGCAGGTTTTCTTCAACTATGGCTATGATTAGATCTGTGTTCATTTGCGAAAGAAACTTATGGGACAACCTAATATAATGGTAGAGTAAAATAAAAACCATGAGCATTTCTCGACCGGGTTGGTATTCTACATTTTGCGCCCCAAGCCCAGTTTGCGCCCTTGGCGGGCGCTTGCTTTGCTACGCCCTTATTATGGCCCTGGAAGGCACACACGTGTATCGTTTATAAATATGCAGTGCGAATTTCGATATTAAAAATGAAATAATACAAGCTTGCGCGTCTTATTGGACCATACTATGCGTGTGAAAAAATAAAGATAAAGATATTACACAGTATTAAATTTGGTTGACGTTTTGTACGCTGATATCTAAATTCCCTAAAACCATATAAATTGTTAATTTATCACGTGCTTATCATCGGCACGATAATTCAATCGGGCGATTGGGATCCCAGTCCGCGAATCGCAGGCAACCGGGACAGATTGCGCCTCCTTGGCGATCGCTCGCGTTGCAACATACGGCGTGTGCAGCGCGCCCGAATGTTTTCGATCGGATATTACATTTTATTGAGCGTCGGCAGCAGCCCTGATTATGAAATTATATCACAAGGTTTGATAGGCGGTGGGGGTATCGAAATAAGCCCACGGTGGGTTTCATTAGCTTTGATTAGCTTTGGATCAGTGGTACGGAAGTTCTCTGCGCCTGCTGCGAGTTCCGATACGCGCGAAGAACCCCAATCGTCAACATGGATTGCCAATGAAGTGACATGGTGTTTTGACAGTCGGACTCGAATCGAACCAGTTGTGATTCCGTATTTTTTTAAATTCGACATTAATAGTCCGCTAAAAAAGTGCTCGCAATGTAAAATTAAGAGGGGCTCATTAAATTTATATCCCCCCCAAAAGTGAGATTCTGTGACAAATTAATACAAATTAAATTCTTAAATCGTCGAAAATTTTAATAAGGTACCATATGCATAACATGGGTGATTTCCATGGGATGATTTTACATTTTTATGTAATATTTTCCCATCGATTTCCACGCATGATCGAATTGGGATAAGATCACTTCAATAGTTTTAATTATAATTAATTTTGAACGTCGTCAAAGCAACAACAATCGAATAAGTTCACCCACGGGCCACCGAGATGAGCATGTCCAATAAATTTTAATGGACATGTTTTTAAATACATTTTAATGGCATAGTTGTTTCCAGCATGACGAAACGTCGAGGCATTTAAATTATGTTTTTCTAGCTGTGTTTATGCGCGTTATCGATTTTAGCAATCCAACGATCGATGGCCAATAGTCTTTTTGTCTGATTTCGTATTATTTCTCGTAGGAAATGGAACGAAACCAAATAGATCCGGCGTTGGAATAACAAAATCTCCCCGTGGCGGCATCCCACCGTTTGCAACATTTGTTTTTTCTGGTTTCAATTATCTTTGAACACGTGAACACACGTGTTTATCGTATACATCGTAAATTTTCGTACATCTGAAAAATCTATTTTCGGCGACGATTTAGATCCAAGTTGTGGTTCAAGCACTTTGGTCGAGGTTTTTTTTTATATCGGAAGCGGTCGTATTAATATTCGTGATTTCGCGGTTGGTGCAGACCTGCCCAGCTTTTTTTATGGCCGCCTCAAGAGCAAAATAGCAGACGTTTCTGGTTATTTCAAGTGGAATTGTTTTTAATATGAACATAAATATGTGTATGCACTTGCGATGTCCATTTTCATCTGGCCGAAGCGCTTTTATTGTGCATTAAGCTTAGATTTTGGCGAGACAGGAGCCCTTGAGTGTTTCAATCGATTTAGCAGCTTCCATTTTTCATGTTATCGCCTTAATAAAAACCCAAATACGTCGTCTGTGGTTCCGTGGTATCGCTCAGAAATCCATAAAAACTTGTCGAAAGAATTGGAGGGGGTACTCTTGTCTACAATTTTCAAATTTATCATTCAATTTTTATGAGTAAAAATGAACGAATATTGTGTGCTATCAACGGTGTTAGGGTTCATTTATCGATACAAAGAAATTTCTAAAATTTCAATTATTTACAGAGTTATAGCTTAGGAAGTTTAATAACGCAGCATACAGTGTGCGCGCATCATTTTCGTTAGGACGTATATATACGTCACGCCCACCTGGCGTGAGTTCACAGTTATTAATTTGTTTTAACGATGCTTAGAACTTATTAAAAAATCAATGAAACATATATTTTTTTATTCAGACACATAAACATACAGAGAAGTTAACAATACAAAACAATAATCAAAAGCACATAAAGAAAATGGAGACATAGAGTTTAAAAAAATAAAATATATCCATACATATATTCAAAACTCAACTTCTGCGTGATATATTTTAAAACAGTTGTTCCTGTCTTTAGTTCCCTTTCATTTGTTCTTTGAAAATGCCTTTCAACTAAGCGTGAAGTTTTAGGTGCGATGCTGTTTTTTGATGGCATAGGTTGGCTTTTTACTATGTTTGTGTCATTTTTGTCCTTCCATTTTAAAACTATAAGTTTACCTTTGAATCTTACCTAATGTTACTAGTCGCCGTTTGCTAGGTACACGTCCACTCCAACACAATAGCGAAGTGCGACCAATTTGCTTTCTATCTTAAATTCATGTCAAAATATGCTTCGACAACTCACACATTCGTTAAACAAAATAAAGTCGCGCCTGCTTTAAGACTCAACATATATTTCGATGACGTATATATACGTCATAACCAATTTCGATGCAGTTTACATTGGACGTATATATACGTCCCGCCCACTTAACAGTTTAACCGTTTTACTTCAAATTTGGTGCAATCCTTTTATATATAACCTTATACCGTCCCTATCAGATTTATGTCAAAAAACTATTTTTAAAAAATCACACACAACACACAGTATTTTTATGGGCCCTCACTCTTAATCACATAAGCTCCAGCGACTCACCGATAAGTCGCTATGTTTGATGAAAAATATATAATACCTGAAAATTATTACGCTAGGGACACATTGATTACACATATTATTATCACCAGTTACAATCCTTCTCTGATATTATTCAATTTCATGCCTGGACAACATAAATTTCCGTCGCATACATCATAGACACGCTACGCGCATGCGTCGCACCACTCCTGCTGTGTGTGTGTCTATACGTAACAAGACACCATTAAACCAGTAGCACGCCCATTTTATTATATATTACACAACACTCGGCTTATTTTTTCAATGCATCACATTTTAAAAAAATATTCAGCTCACCCAGCGAGTCACCTGGGTGAACGCATCGAAGTATGAGATATTTTTCTTATTATATTGCTTATAGTGATAATATCCTTAAGATAAATCAACAATACAACAGTCAAAATGTTCACGAGGATTAAGTGCCATACAAATGACTTGTACAAGAAATCCTAATGAAAGTGAAAATGGTGAAAAACAAAAATTGGAAAACAGATCGGCCTTGATTATGGCGGAGAAGTGGCGCAACGCCGTTCGGAAACTGCGATCTAGGTCCGAAATAAGTATTTATATATTTAATTTGATGAATATCTATGATTTTACTATAAATTCTGACCATAAAAATCGGCTGCCATTGCACACATGTCTGATAATGCTGCGGCTTAACTCAGACCGGCCTCCTATTATTTTATTCACGAAGTTCTGGAAAACCTGTATTGATTCGATTATTGTTTTAAAATATTTGTGCCTTTGACCCTTTTAAAAGTGACGAATCGATAATATAAATATTTAATTTTCTTTGCAGTTTGGCTGTGAGAAACGGTGAGGACAATGGTCCAACAAAGAAAGAACCTGGACCATCGGATCTGCTGCTCTGCGATGGAGAACCACCGTAAGTGTTAATATAATTGAGATTGAAATTCATTGGTTATGTTCTTGTGCGCTGGCTGTAACGTATTGGCCATCCGACGCAAAACGTACGCGGATAGACCGTTCGATATTTGTGTTTTGTGGCGAAAAATTGCCAAGAAAATGTTTTTCGTTATGCTCACTCTGATTGCTCGCAGGGTGATCGTCCTAAAATGGCTACAGCCCTGAAGTATATTGCTTATGAACAATATATTTCTTTCATAAAAAAAATTCACTTGCATGCGATACGTTCATCACCAGACTCAACGCTATTATCCAGGTCAAATGCGCCTATAAGCCTAGATACCTAAAATATAGATATTTTTCAATACCGCCTAAAACTTTAATTGACGATGAGCAAAGCTTAGCTTTCAAACAATGATGTTATTCGCTATATTTACATTAACGCTATTTCATTCGATTATTATTAATTGATATTTATGCAATTAATATGAATTATTGGCTGTAAAAATTTATATTCAATACAATTTGAAGCAAATCAGGTGCAAGCATAATTATCCATTTTTCCACATGGCGGTCATAAATTAATTATGTCATAACTTATTATCTCATTTGCAAGATAATGCTGAATAACCGTAACAAAATAAATCAAATTCGAGCAAATCTGCATTGAAAAACTATTAGCACTTCACCGTACATGTCCATGGCTTCCCGGAGACTAAGCTTCAAGCTTTCAACCTCGATCCATTCATATATTTTATTTTATCATAATTGGTACTTAAGTGAAAACTATCCGCATATGTTCGTATTGCAAAATCCTTCTTGAAAATCTTTCAAGATTCCTTATAATGGCTCCATCCAAAGCTATATTGAATGGGAAGAGGACATTCCGTGAATAACACCTGCCATCATCTCAAAGCCTTTATACAATAAGGCAAAGTACAATGAATTATATAGTTTCCATGTATATCTGCATCGTTGATGCTCTTGCTGTTCTACTGAACCAAACGCTTTTTCGTTGTCCATAAGTACATTTGCATACAGTGTTAGATTTGGTCTTCCATGAACTAATTTAATACCGTGCAATTGATGTTATTTATATAGAGTCAAACGTTATTTTTTCAGACCGAGCCTTGAAGAGATCCAGAGTTGGGGGAAGTCTTTTGATAAACTCATGCGTAGTACAGGTAATTCAAAAACTCAATAGTTTAAATCATTCTTTATTTCCTTATATTATATGATGGACCACTTCTCATGGGCACGTCTACTATGTAATATAGGATGACCTCATTAAAAGTTGGCAAACGTAGTATTCAATCATCCAGGTACAGCTGTACAAGCTGCGGCTCGGAGTTTCCTTTGTGCCTCATTAAAATGCATGCACTTTATCATAATTAAATCGCCGGTTTATAAGTGAAAATTCTATTTTTTTCAGCGGGTCGCAAAGTTTTTCGTGACTTCTTGCGATGTGAATACTCCGAAGAAAATATATTATTCTGGTTGGCTTGTGAAGAGCTCAAGCGGGAAACAAATCCTGATGCCGTGGAGGAGAAAGCACGCTTCATCTATGAAGACTACATTTCCATATTATCACCAAAAGAGGTAATAAGATGAGTGTATCAGAAAATATATTTAATATAATTTCCCTCGTCGAATTTGACCACCGTGTGTATTAATCCTCATAATTTTCCACATCTAAAATGGTGGAAAAACGGAAAAAAACTCCACATTGTTTTGTTTGTGTTTGGCTTGACTTGCTTTGGCTGCGGGAAGAGGTTTTCTTTCCATAAGCTCACCGTCCAGCTGTAATCTCTCCCTCTATTAAATAAAGCTAATTGTTAAGACCGTCACCTTCCCGTTTGGCTTCAATGGGCCAATAGCAGAATAAATCCATGTGCTGTTCATACATCCTGCGGACTATGTAGGAACGCCAGCAATGTTACGCAAAAACGTGGGCATGGACCGCAAAGAGTTAGAGACGATTTAGAACTAACAACAGACATCTGATCTGAAGAAAGTCATTGTGGTTTTCACTCTTTTTGGTTTTCATGTGGTGGTTTTCCATTGCTTTCCACATATTCGGGTAGGTGCTTGATTATGCGGTGCCCAAGCATAAAACTCCGGGGGGCTACTCTATGCCCGTGGGTAACAGTCGAACCCCTGGAGTGTGCGAAAGTAGCTTGCTCATCAAACGCTGCTGGTGTAGCCCAGCTAACGTGAGTTGGATGCGCAGCTCATTCTGTGTCACGCATATTACAGGAAGAGTAGTAGAATTCTGTGCAAAAGACAACACCACTATATTCAATGCCCTTTTTTCTTTTTTTTGCGGAGGGGAGATATCTTTGGAAGACACCAACATTCTGGTAACAGTGCGGGCTACTAGTTAAGTATTGTACTAGAGTGGCAGCCATACATGCCCCCTGGGTTCATCGGTTACGGTGGCCACTTACGACTTTCTCGCTCAGCCTTCTTCTGTTCTGCTCTTCTAGGTCTGGGATCAGTCGGTATGTCCACCAACTATAACGGTGATTCGTCTCCATGACTGGGTACTTTTTTTTTTCGAAGGAGAGGAATCTTCAGAAAGACACTGCCATTCTGAGACAGTGTGAGGTTTGACTACTATATCGTCAGACTCAATAAACCCCTTCTTCGATTCTGCCGCCACCTGGCTATCGTAAAGCATTGCTCTAGGGCGGCGGAATGTATCCCTCTTGAGCCTCATGTTAACACTTAGCGTGTTGTCCTATCTTCCTAGCGTGTGGACTTCTTATGTGCCCGCTGGGTTTCCTCGCTCATAGGTTGAGGAGGAGGGGGATGGGAAAGGAGCTCGTTCAGCTTCGCTCTGCAGTGGTAGCAGCGGCCTCCTTTTGAATATTAAACAGGTACCATAACAGCCGTGTTCAGTGAGTGCCTGGGTGAGATGGTAGCATAACTGGCCGTGTTTCCTGGATGCCCAGGTCTTCAGATCCGGAATGAGCCAATGTGTCCATTGGCCTTTGGCGGAACTATCCCATTCCGCCATGATGTGCTGCCTGGCGCTCTGTCTGGTTTCTCCAATTTATATAGCTTTTCTATCCTTTACGAGTAGGTCGATTGACGGTATGACAGTCAATGCCAGGACTGCGTCTTCTGACACTGTGCAATATGCTGATACGACTCTGATTGCACTTCTCCTCTGCACTCTAGCCAGATTAAGCCTAGCCTTTTTGCGGTGTAGTGCCTCGGCACATATCGAAGCTCCGTACAATAGTACCGAGTGCACCACCTCGTTGTACAGTCTTCTACGGTTAGACTTAAGGCCTCCGATGTTGGGCATCAACCTAGCTAAACCTTTCGCAATACTAACCGCCTTTGTTGCAGCCTTTTCGGTCGCCTGGGTGGCGAGCTGTTGTCCAGCCCCCGTCACCCAGTTCCTGACCCTCCTCAGCTTATCCTCGCAGATTATTTCCAGGTATTCAATTTTGGCAGTGACTAGTATTGCGACATTGTCGGCATAGGCGACCATTTTGGCGCCCTCTATGAGCAGTGTTCTCAATAGGCTATCGTACATTGCGTTCTACAGGGCGGGTCCGAGCACCGAGCCCTGTGGGACTCCTGCGGTGATTGATCTTTGTTTGCTCGTCCCGTCGGCTTCTGTATATATCAATGTCCTCTCGTGCAGGGAGCTCTCCACCATAAATAGGTACTACAAATGATCGAACCAATACGAATATCATAAAGAAAGGGGAGCTCCTGCAATCTGTCGGTGACCTCGTTCAAATTTTCCTTTGAATCTTAGATTATCTTATTCCCTCCTCCTCCATCGCATCTTTGGGTGCACATTAGTCTTTTTCATAGTCCTCTGTGCGCCTGGGGATCAAATAATAATTCTAACACTTTGTATTTATCTAATTTCAGGTATCATTAGATTCGAGAGTGAGAGAAGTGGTGAATCGCAATATGGTAGAGCCGACACCGCATACATTTGATGAAGCTCAGCTTCAGATTTATACCCTCATGCACAGAGATTCATATCCCAGGTAATATTAACGTCGCCTTTAATTGATTCAGGCAATGATTGATTGTTGTTACAAGTGTGCTTGATCGTTTTTAGGTTCGTTAATTCACCACTTTACAAAACATTGGCACAAGTCGCAAGCAGTGGGGCTGGAGTGGACGGAGGTGCAACGTCTCCCGATTCTGCCAAGACTCCTTCCACCGGCGACAGAAAGGTCAGCACCAGTGAAAGAAAGGAGAGTTTAGTGGACAGAAGAGAGAGCAATGCCGACAAAAAAGAAAGTGCACCACCAAACAATACTGCATAGTAAATAATCTAGTCTTGGAATTTTCATGTAAATCTCAGTGCTATACGTGTGTAATGGATAATCTTTTCTCCTTCCATTTTAAACAAATCAAAGACTAAATGTAAACGATACCAAAGTTTAAAATTAATGACCCTCGGTATCTTCTGTATCATCGTAATTATAAACAATGTAATGAGTGACGTAGTCACTATTGTAATTCTAAAATTTTTCATCAACTATTATTCATTTTATACAGTAATATAAATGATTTTCATGTATAAAATTATATATAGTAAGAAAACAATCAATGACATATGGTTTTGAAGTGTAAGAATACAAATTATCCTCAAGGCATAGTTCTAATGAAATTTTAAATAAATCAATGTATCCTTAGTTCGAGGTTCGTTTCGCATATTGAGAAGCCAAATCAAATTTTATATAGTTACAAATATATCTAAGGCTATTAAAACGTAATACAAATCACTTTTAATAGGTATTTCTGCTCATGGTACCCTGAAAAGTCTGAATTTTCTACATTAAAGTTAAATCTCATATACATTTCAACCGGTGAGCAAATCACTATCTAAATTTTATTATTAGTTGTGTCGAATGAATGCTAAATTGTATGCGGAAACGACCAAATGTACATATTTCGTTTCGACGTTACACTACGAACCATATGCATTAATTAGAACCTAAAATGTACGATGCTAGTCAATAATGATGGATTCTCTCGAAAGAAGATATGATGTACAAAAAACTGAATGCTACATTCAAAAGTCGTCGAATCGTAAAAGGTTGGATCTCATTCACGTTAACCGTTCTGTTGAAATAGTTAAGAAATCTTTCTCGTTTTTACTCTTAAACGTTACTTTAAGTTCAGCAAGTTCAAATTCGTTCAGCATAGTTCATGTTGTGTGTTATGATTTTAAGATGTTTGATTTGTACATAGGGTTTGTTTGTGTAACATATCGAATCTGTCCTCTGCGATATGTCAAAACTCTGCACAAATGCATCGCAAGATACATATTAAATGTTGTCGTTTATGTATTTATGAATGTAACTAATTTTTAGCGGTCCATGCGAGACGCTCCCAAATCAGATGTGCTCGCATACTTGCACGATTTAATTGTAAGAGATCGATCGGTAGCATTGAGATTTTCGCCAGCTTGGGTACGTTCGCCACGCCGTATGACCTGGCATAATCACTGTATTCAATCACCCCATTCAATAGGAGCATTCAATAATTTATCTACCAAATATCTTTTAACATACTTTATCGCCTCGATTCTCGTGCCAAAACATCTGTTGGTTGTTGACCAAATCAGATAGATATCGCTGGATAAATCTGTTCCGCATTGTGCTCTCATGCAAGAGCATCGTGGTGTTTTTACCACTGTGGACAGAGAGGGATAAAAAAATTAGTCAGAGTCACACTATCAAAATCACGTCTGGTTGTCTGATAGTTGATCTCCGAGCACCATGGATAAAGGAACATCGAGGAGTTATTCGAATTGTCTATAAAACAAGTTGCCTGTTTGAGCAGCCCCCGGGAATCAGTTGGAGTAGACTTAAAAGAAGGCCGTCGATAGTCTGAGTAGACTACAACTGTCATACGATGTACACCGTAAAAAAATTGATTTAGCGTGTATACACGGCTCTTATTGCGATAGATGAATTATTGAAAGCTCCTCGCTCAATCATACAATCTATTTATGAGATCGAAAGACGATATCTCAACAATCGGCTTAAAAAAATCTCCCACCTCCAGAAATATCTCCTATGGAGATCGCATATATCCGGCACGCGGGACGTACGCAACAGTAATGTTTCATATGTCGCAATGATCCTGCTGTCATACCGGATCGAACGCTTTTTCACTGTCCATAAATCTCTTCGCCGCTTGCAATCCTGAGCAAAAATCTCAATGCTATAGAATTTGATCGTCAAAGTCATTCAAACGTATAAATAATTATAAATTGTAAAGTAGAAAATGGGAAACTTTAAACAACGCACAGCTATTTAATAGTGTTTTTTAAATATGACGAAAAACGAGCAATAATTTTTCAGAGACACGACACCGATCAGCTGTTCTAATATAACATTTGTATGTAAATCATTTCCGTGTTATTACAAGAGCTTTGCGCGGTCATTTGATTGTGTTGTTGCAGAGCTTGAGCGACGCACGGGGAGAACTCGTGCGTTTCGCTCAAAAATCATAAATAGATGGTTTTTGTCGATTTAAATTTGAAATTATTAAACATCGAGAAGTAAGCCATTCGTAGGAACTGAACAGGCAGCGATCTGAAGGAGATGCAGAGAAATCCAAAATCGCCAGTGACAATCCTACTCAGAAGCGTTCCTCATTACTGAGGATCGTGACCACCTGTGGAAGCTCCAACAATTCTTCTCCAGCTGTCCTAGTTGGCAGAGGTGCCTACTGCTTTTTTCGTGTGGGAAGGGAATCTTCCATAAGACACCCTGGAGTTAATGAGCCCCAGGGTAGTGTCAGATTTTTACTGACTAAACCTATTCTAGCGTTGGAGAGCCACTCTGCGCCTCTTTCTCACACTGCCCTCTTTGGCGGTTATCACTTCTTTCACATATTCCCTGCTCTCCTTGCTCACCATCATGCTGTGGATCATGTTTTCAATTTTAAGCTCAGCTACCCCTGAGTGCTTATTTCACCATGTTTCTCTGTGGCGCCCAAGCTAAACAATCATTGATAGTGTGTCATCGACCTCCTTGCTTATCCACATGGGACTCACACGTCTATGCGTATCTTTTACATAATTTTCGAGTTCACGCATTCAAAAGCTTTTTTTTCTCCCGTGGGAGGGGAATCTTCGCAAGACACCCATTTTGGGTAGTATGGGATTAACGATTAACTCGTTCCTACTCACTAAATCCCCCCCCCCCCTTGTCCTTCTCTATCACCCTACTATTGTTTTCCACATTCCTTCAGGAGGACAGATAATCTGGCCTTAGGTGTTTGGCCCTATTCTATTGTTGGAGAGGCTATTGCGCTCTGCGTCTCTCTCTTTCACTGCCCTCTTTGGCGCTGAGAATCTCTTCTACGTATTCGCGCCAAAGGTCCCAGTTTCTCTTGCTTTCCATCATGCTGTGGACCATGTTGTCTTTGTTGAGCTCGGCTACCCTGAGTGCTTGTTTCAGCAATTTTCTCTGGGGTGCCTAAGCCTCACAATCAATGATGGTGTGCTCTGCGTCGTCGACCTCCGCTTGGCAGTGTTGGCACGTTGCGGATGGTTCTTTGCCAATCCGCTTCAGGTACGCACCGAAGCATCCGTGCCCAGTGAGCACCTACTTCAAGCGGTAGGTTCTTTCACCGTGCTCCCGGGCCCTCCACCGACTTATGACCTGGATAAGTCGATTGATGATCCCATCTCCGTTGTCAGGCTTCCCTCAGTTTCTGGTCATGTTCGTTGCGACTTTTAGGATCTTCGTAGTCCAAGGCCCACCTGAAGAAGATCTGACACCACCGAATAATTTAAAATGTTTTTATTTTGATTCATTTTATCTTTGTTTTGGCTTATCCTTCAACTCCCTATTTAATTTTTTGTACAAAATTACTATAATTACACGTCACAGCTTCAAAATATTATCATCTTTGATTATGAACTCTAGAAAATATGATAATTCTGAATGATTCAGTATACTATGGATATTTTATCCCTGGCAATAAAATTGTAATGACGGGGACTCCCCAGGGATCTGTCCCTCGTCGCTTTTCGACACTAGATGATGATTGAAATCACTTGGTCCGTTTGCTATTGAGCTCTTTGTCAAGCCAACTCTTTCTAACTTGTATCCCGACATTAACTAACCAAAAAGTGGTGTACTTCTCGATTTCTTGTTATTTTTATCGACCATATTTCAAATTGTTGTGCGACAATAACACTATTTATTGGGTTTTTGTTACTAGCTTTGCATTTTTGAGATCCACGACGCCAAGCTCTATATTGTCCAAAAGCAAAGTATATCGGAAATGATTGTCGTTATTATAATGTAGCAAATTTTGAACTTATATATATCAAACTGCAATTTATTGTTTGGGCGCATTAAACCTTAAGCGAATGTTTTATCGATCTGTAAAAACAATGATCACGATGAGGATGATTTAACATAAGATAAATTCATATACATTATATACATAATATACATAGATATCTGATTATTTGTTGTGATTTTTGTTGTTCATTTGAATATAGATTTATTGAGAAAAATATTTACACCTTTGATATATACTTAATAGCGTAAGAATTGTTGTGAAAAATCGATGTATAGTTTAAATAATATAATGCACAATGAAAGGGCATTTCGAAGTTTGTTCCTTTTTATACTTCACGATTTTGAACTATGATTTTCATAGAGGATGTAAAGTTGATTCGCCCCATATCGATAAGCTAGATGGACGTTGAATTGTGCTGTTAGTTCGTTAAATACCAAACTTCTTCATAATTCATTGTGTATTATTTATTGATAGTATTATTTTTCGAAGTCGGGTTCTAACCCAACCGAGCTGATATTACGACTTTGGTTAGAGATGCAAATTTGTGTTTAGACATTGTACAAAATATTGTATATTGTAAAAATAGTTTAATATATTTTCAATGGACCAAACAAGAGTTTTGAATTATCAACGAAAATTTTCTGTGATCTTCTGAGAGTCTATGCGATAAAATGGAGGCAAGTGAGATTAACAAATGTTGTGATTCAATAACTCTTTGTCGAAAAAAAAACATTTGCACGAAGGCTCTATATCCGATCATTCAACAATGCATAAGCGATTTTCATCGATGTCGATGTCGTATGCAAGAATTGAAAATTTCCAGACCAATTGATGTTGCAAACCGTTTCAATTGTCATATTGACAGAATAATAATATTTGATAGAATGCTTACTGCTATATGTATTTGTGATGCAAATTTAATTTAAATCGAAAATGTTATAACAGTGGTACGAATTATGACTTAGTTTTGGGACCACGCATTGAAAATAAGTTGTTTTTGATGTTGTTAACAATTCAATCGTAATATATTTACAAAATATGCAACAAATCCGAATATGAAATATTCCTTGCACTAAAACATCTGCATCTGAGAGTTAACTACTAACGCTACTGATCGCTAGATCAGTAGCGCTATGTTACATACAGTACAAACAGTTTTTTCCCACCAATTGCCGGTGGTCGTTGTTTCATTTTGCGTGACATCCAAGCCAATTTATCCCACATACAGAAGTCTCACTTCAATACAACCACAATATCTTGATAGCTCTCAGACGCAAATTATTTGAATGTCATTGAATATATTCTTGATGTTGTTTGAACCACTCTCTATTTTTTAGCTGATTATTTTCAATGTGATCTCGGTGTACACTGATTTTGAATCGATGATGTTTTATAAATATTATTGTGCCTCAATGAGACAGTAGTCAAAGCCTTTGTTTGTGAGTTATTAATACTTAATGGCAAACCTATGTTATGGACAAGACGTTGATTTATCGTTCTATCCAATTATAGCATATTTATCATCAGGCTACTTGATCGTTGTCTATAAATTGTAAATGTATTGATTTTTAATGTTATATTTATTATTATGCTTCAAATCATACATCTGTATTTGTCTTGCCATATTAGATATAGGATTATTAAGCAAAAATTAATTTGTGCCATCGTATATTAACGTTCGATCGGTTTTAGCATGGGTTTGCCAGAATACATTTTTTTATTGAAGCGTTACTTTTTTAGGGTGGTATATTTAAATTATTTATTTACGTTCATGAAACTATAGTATATTGAAATATAATACAAGTATCAATGTTGAACTTTGTCACCAATGTGCATAAAACGGGGGATACAATCAATAAATAACAATTAACGTATACAAAATATTCTAAAAAAATATTATTGCTTACACTAAAAAGCACTTTTGTATTTTCTCTGTGTTTATTCGATTAAGTTAATATAATGATCTCTTTAAATGTTTAACAGCGAGAGTACCTTTGATAGTAACTAATGAACAAAATGTATGATAGGCCGTATGCATAAGTCTTTACGTGTGAATGTCAACCAAATTGATTAAGAATAGTTCGAAATCAAGACTATGTTTATTTGTCAAAATGCAAAAATTAAATAACACGAGCGTAAGAATATTATTTCATCGTTTCTGTATATTGAACTTCCCTAATTTAAGGCACCAACTAAGGTATAGTTAATATTAAATTTATAACAGTGCTAGTCAAGTGAGATCTAACCCTTAAATGGGATTTTAATAATTACATATTTACGACGTTAATTAAATTAATGAGACGAGATTAACGAATTTGTAGATACAACGTTCTATTGAAGCTATATACGTTGTGTTCATTCATTGTCGATTTGCATAAAAAAATACAAGAAAACCTCTATTAAAATAACAAATTTATCGAAAACTCCTAAACAATAGTTGTAACGAGGGCAAATCTTTGTTGATTGTACCAAACTACATGATCGATATGGTGATATGTAACCGTTTTAGTTGTATTTCCTTACATTCAAGGGTGATTCATAAGTGAGATTGGATTAAATCTTCCATAACGCATTCACATGAACGACTAAATTTCAAAATTATATATTAGTCAACATATCATAGTCCATAAAAATGAATTTATTGTACATTACGTACTGTACGATGAAACAGGGCCCAGAAAATCAGCAAAAATATTTAATTAAACGTCCGATAGACGACTTGAAAGATGCATAAACGCTTAAAAAATAACATAATTGAAGCGTCAATGGAAATCGATACATACAGTGAAATAGAAGAAAACCAGATAATAGCTATTTAAAAAATAGGTGATTACCAGATTTTATTATTAATCGGTTATTCCATTTTACGGCCAAAACCTGATTGAAATATCAAAGTACGTAGTTTGTCACATAGAACGATGCAAGCACTCAAACGTCTCAGAATAAGTTTATTAGCATTTCACAAAGAGTGAAAGGTTTTCATTTCCCACGTACAGTTTATGCGAATAAGCGAACGCGCGCCGGATAGCTTAGGATGTAATCTTAACTAGTCATCATCATATATTTATGAATGTTCAGAGTAGGGACCCTGATTCCTTCATAAAAGGAATCTATGATGTTTAAGTAAAGTAGCCATAAACTAGGGCAATATCTTTGTACGTCTAAGAAATAACGCAGTTCTAAATATATTTCAATGCGAACCGATCTCTCGGTCTATAAGATAAATTGATCAAGTTTGAGTGTTATTCATTTTCTTTTTAGGTCACCGCGCGTTTTAACATCATCTAGTTTTAGCGTGAATTCATTTTATTCACACGCTAGCGGCTCATCAGAATCGACGCGTCGCACGAAACATTTCGACGGCGGTTCAGGGGAAAGCGTGCAATTGAACAGATCCCGCTAATTATTAATGAACACTCGCATCGACGCTGCAAATAATATTCGATCGAAATAAGCTCCGTCGGCTTAATGTAATAATAATGCACGCCGTTCTTGATTGATATTCTTCGACGTCGATTATTCAGTTGACGTTATAGTAAACATATAATCCGATTTAAATCATTATTTGATCAAAATAAAACCTCGACGATTGATACTAAGCCGTGTTCTACTCGCAGTCTTCAGAATATCATCGTCTTTCTATTATAAATTTGCTCTATCATACGCCTAAATCCGTATATTTTAACGCGTAATCGATACGCTAATAGAGAGTAGCGGACCAAACGATGCATTTAATTGCATCTTTAACGTAGCAATATTAATGGTCCTTTTAAAACAAAGCGCATCAATTTTGACGCTTAATACAAGATTCGATGCGATCAAACGGTTAATCAAAATTGAGTTGTTACAACACAAATATCGTATAAAATATCCAAATGCAACTTTTATGCGTTTAAGAAATCAACGGCAATTTTAGCCGTATCGAAAAAGTATTTGCCGATTTTGAGATACTATTGTGGACTGCACCGCTTCATAAAAAGGTGGAAATCCGTCGGAGCGACGTCCGATGAATAAAAAGGACGCGGTAACAATTCCCAGTTTAATTCAGCATATTTTATACGTAAATCATAATATAAAATGGGTTTATCGGTGATTTTTCAGCTTTTTAATTTGTGTTTGGTCAATCATCGCATCAATAATTTAAAATAAGTGGCCTAAATATTGCGTTTAAAATGTAAGAACGCCGACGATTTTTACGCTCTGATCGTTTATTAACGTCATCAGAATAAAACTGAATTTGATGAAAGCCGGTTAAACGGGATGATATCGCAAACATGAAATCTTCACAAAAGCAAATTCTCCCTGCGAATAGTTAACGTATAATAGAATTTAAATAGAAATATGAAGTAATTGTTTTACACTATCTTTAACGACAGACTGATCCTCTAACACAATCATTAATAAGATATTTCCCATTATAAACGCAAGATACAAATAATGCATATTAATTTGCCGTTACATCGTTTAAAACATTGAATTATATCCGAGAGCAATACAAGTTTTCATATTTTAAAGCGTCCCCCGATACCGATACGTATATTAGCCGCATAGCATAATTATTAAATATTCCAGTGTGTTAAAAATATAATTTATTTATAAAATAGCAGAGCACAAAGAGTACACAAAGGATGTAAATTTGTTTGCACAAATGAGAACCGTATCGCTTTGTGTTTAAGACTCGTTTCCGATTGATTTATGAATGCAAAATATGAACGATTTAATGTATATAGTGCATTATGACAAAATATACGTAAATAAGAAGCATGTGATATAAATGTTTTTACACGCACAAAAAATAGTATTTACATTGCAATGCAATTTACGATGCAGATGAAATAACATTGAATTTTGTATGATTTGACTATACTTTTAGTCCTCATGAATTCATCGACGACAACATTCGTTGCATTAACATTAAAACCGTCACCTTTGATCACTGCCAATATTTTAGTAAATCGTTTGCGCGATCAACAATCGACATTGAAGATACGAGGTCGATTTGAATATATATCGGCAAAATTGTACAAGATTCTTGGGAATACTTTTAAAATTCTCAGATGATTTATCTCACCTCTATTCGATGTAAAATCTATTGTATGTAAAATATAGCTAAATTGATTAAAAATATTGCTTTATAAATTTAATCTCTTGTCGTTGTCGAGGGAGTAAAACATTCTCACATCTAACGCCATAGCACATTTTCGATTAAAAGGCACTTTATAAACCCACTATTTTACATACATTCTAATTTATATATCATTGTCTGTATTTACTGAGGTTCGATTGAAATATAAATGTACGTTTGATTTCACGACATTATTTCTCTAATTTCAAAATCGGCGACGACGCTTGGCACAAGCGTCACCCGATAGTATTATTATCCAAAGTATTTTTAAAATGATTGCAATATTAGATTATCTGTTATTATTGTATATTTGAATTAAATATGTATATCTCACGTCGTGTTAAATATATACATACATATATTTATGTAATTACTTCGGATTTATTTCTTATAAAAATCGCTATATTAAATATATAATAAATTGAATAAGTATAAAATCGAAGATCTCTTTTATTTACGACCCGATAAATTTAAGATTGTGTTAAAATTAAGCTAGGAATATTATAAAAACGGAATGCAGCCATGCTGGAATCAGATATGATGGTCTAAATGCAGAAGAATATGCAACGCACATGTTGCGGGCAACGTTCCATTGCGCTTTATTTATAATATAGGTTGTTTATTAAAATTATGATTTGGAAGTCTTCCACAAACGACGTTATTGAAGTTAAGATTTGAATCGATATACAAATATATGGCAATAGACAAGCTTTTTGGATTTTGCAAGAAAGACCATAAATGAAATCGCATCAATTTGAAGCTTGAATTACGAAGACGCATATGCAAGTGAAGACTTTGTGGAGACATTAAAATAACTGGATGTAGTAAAGGAAGATTTAATCAACGCTGATGGTTCGTTGGGAAACATCTAGTGGAACGAGTTCATCAACAAACAACAATCATAGACGAGCATCTTAACAATCCGTGGATTTTCCGTGCCGAGTAAACTCAGGATAAAACCTGCGACTTGTGACCCAAGTCGAAACACTCACGCCCTATGGAATTTTATAGTGCTTTTCATGCGTGTCCAATCTGGTGCTATGTCTAGGATTGAATAAGGCTTACTTTTGGGTTTTAACGATTAGCCTTCTTTTATAAAGTTGATTTGTCCTCTGTCGGTTGTCAATCCTTTTTGGGCTCTAGTCACCAAAAGACTACGTATGACACCATATGATTTGTAGTATTTCTGAGTTCATTCACCGGGATAAGTGGACTTCTGATAGAATTACCTTCCGATATTATCCCTGTCCTTTCATTATTTACTGATGAAAAGTGATAAGCCTTCCAGCCGCGGAAACACGCAGTGGAAAGCATAAAGCGGTATCAGAAATTTACATTCATATTATATGTACCATAATAATTCCAATGTCCTGGAACTCCTAGTTAGAGAATGGTTTTACTCCGAAAATGTTAAGCCCAGCAATGAAAAGACGAAAGTATAAAAGGTATTGCGCAGTTTAGAAATTCATTACAATCCGCAAGACAATTGGAAAGATTTGCATTCCATTTTACCAGGAGAAGAAATAAATTCTCAAACACCAAAAAAATTGAAAAATAGGCTTCAACATATTGTCCTAATTGCCCAAAATCACCAAATTTTACAATAAAATTCTGATCCAATCCGTTATGTTATGATGTTATGAGTAATGTGAAGTAATACTATATAAGTACATTTTTTAAACATTCTATAAATGAGTAAAATAAACAATCATTTGTAAGTATTGTTAAGGCAACGTGTTAACAACAACTATTTGGTCTGGCGTTTTTATAAACGTAAACTATTTATTATAGCGTTCTAGTGATTACCTGGCATGCGTTGCAATTGCCCAAACAAAGAATATTTTTACTATGCCTATGTTATTCCCGTAAGTGTAAACAATGAATTGACAAAGTTTTATTGCAATCGGATGAACGGTATGGCAGCGCATTAAATACAGACAAACAAACATTGATTTTTATATATTAGACTATGCCTATGCTACTCGCGCAATCCTTAGCACTAAGTGGACGAAGTTTTATCCAAATCCGATGAACGGTATGGCAGCGCATTACATACGAACAAACATAAATTCAGCAAGTTTTAACCAGTCCGGTACTATCTTAACAAGCTGGTAATAGTCTGGCAATCCCCTCCCCTCCTAAAACCAATGGCACTCAGTCGCCAGACTGTCATAATCATTATGACATGTCAGAACACAATTATTAAATTATTCACATGTGTTAGATGACCTTCAATTATCCCCCCACCTGGGGCAAATATTAAAGTTTGCCGGGATGGAGCTAATTTAGAAAAAGAAGAGGACGGTCACCACGAAGATGGAGCGACCAAGTGAAGGAGGCGACCGACTCAACCCTCACTATAGCCCTGTGGACGGCAGAAGACAGGGATGGCTGGATGGACGTGGTTAGGAAACAGACAAAATCTACAGTCATAGGCACGATCCTAAATCACGAGGAAACCGGGTTCGAGACAAATCATCGCTGCTGCGTTTACTGCTAACATTTAATGCTGATGAATGGGCTGAAAATAGTTATTGGCTCGCAGAGCTTTAATTATGCACGGCAAACGGACGAGCACATAACAGAATAGACACAGCGGAGACCAAGGGAGCTCGAAACGAGGAGATGCAAGTTCAAAATTATGCATATAAAGAAGAACGATTGCTATATGGTGCTGGAATACTAAACCATTTATCACTGCCTTAAATTTCTCGTTTTTTACTTTATTATGATCGACATGAACTAAATTTTGGGATAATATTGCAAAAAATGGTTAAAAAAATCTTACCATTTTGTCTACACACTGCTAAAACATAAAATCAAAACCTAGTACGTTTTTAAAAAATACACTATCAGTAAAATTTAAATGTTGCATTGATTTCAAATGAAAATTGTGACTTTCACAATGACCATAAGCAGCAAACTCTGATGTCGACCTTCCATGGGCAGCAGCTTATAACTCGGATCTTCCCAGCAGAAATGACTATAAAAACCTCAACTGAACGAAGAAAAACGTTTACAGACGGTGGAAGAATATGAAGAGAATAAGAAACACTCTTATGAAATGGCTGAAATTAGAAATGCAAATTAAACTAATTCGTAGAACGATTTAAAAATATATTGCAATGATTGAAATGAAAAATTTTTCTTTTTGCAAAATTACATTTATATTATTACATTTTTAAGAAAATTAAAAATTAGTTTTATAAAAACTAAGTTACCTTTACAATATATATACGTAAAATATACCAATGATTATGAAAGAGGCATAAGTTATAATATTTTGAACTTCAGTAAAATCAATTACATTTGATCGTCATCAAGCTTTGTAAAACCGACCTACATAATTTATGCGAAATTGAGTTTATTCTACAATAAAGCTAATAAATCTATTAACTTCAAAAACTATAATGTTCCAACTCCATAATCACTTGCATAAACTTATAAATCTCATCAATTCAATTGATAATTATTAGTAGCATTAATCAAATACGTCTGAGAAAGTTAGTTTTGAATACCGCTAAATTATTTCAAAAATGGTTTCACGAGATCAATAATATATTTTAATAGTGTGATAAAATCTCAATAAGCAATCGGCAGTATCCTTTCAATCAATCAACGGCCGGACGTTTTACTGTGATTATAAAACCTAGCTTATTTAATTTTTAAATGCTTGGAATAGAAATTTTATATACACAGATTCTTAAATTAAAATAAGATTATCGTACGACTGCAATACAAACGCGTCAACAATCACACGACTCGTTTAGTCAATCATAAATCGAACCTTTGCACTGGGAGGCGCCGCAGCGTCACTATCGTTTGATTTTCGCTCTAAATAATAAACGAAAAATAACCATTATTTATCACAAGACTTAAAATCATATAAAAAGGGATTTTTTATTTATTAAGAAACGCAAAATATGTTCGTTACGGTAGGTGATTTTATAAATACTATAAAATAACATCTGTACAATCATAAATTGAATGAAGCGCTTGAATTTAAATACTCATACTAGGAGTATTAAAATACATTAGGGGTATCCAAAAAAAAGGACGTTTTTTCAATGAGTAACATCGGTTAGTTGTGTTTCATCCGTCGTTCAGTTTGCATGAATTTATTTTGTCCGTGTGCGGTCAACGTCTGGAGAGCACGTCTTAAGCGATAGATTACAAAAACAACCACTATTAATAATCCATTCAAAAAATAGCAAATAAGACGGGGTATTCATGATCCAGCACTTATAGAAGTTTGCACATCAGCAAAGTGTGGAAACAAGGCGTATTGGCGTACTTTTTCTGGATACCCCTAATATATCCCGGCTAATTCAAACTTGCGACGATATAAACTAACAGTTTTCACTCTTTAAAAAATAGATACAAAACGAAACTTGCACGTTTCGCAGCTTTCATCAGGACAATCTTTTGAAACGCATTTAACTTAAAAAATGCATCAAACGACCGTACAATGTATCGGCGTTGCTAAAATTAAAGTCCTAAGTCAGTTTCACATTTAAAACTACATTTTAAACGAGACAGAGTTTTTCATTCACATGTTAAAAAATAAATACTATTAAAATGTCACTTCCTGCACTGTCGAAATGATGCACGCACACACGAAAATGAGATTCGCCGAGGAATTAAATCTTCAATTGCAAAATGTTCAGTCGAAATTTTCCAGCATGCTCTTTAAATAATCCGGCTGATCGGTTATACTGGCGACAGCAGCTTCAATGGCGCTCTCATTCTTAGAGTTCTCCCTCAGAGAGTCCCCGTCAACTTTCGGGGTTTCGGTGTTCTTTTTTACGTCACCTGACGTTGGATTGACATTCAGTCCACTCTGTACCACGGCTCTTTTAATAATAAAAGGTTGCTTCTGAAAAAGATTGCTCGGTATCACTTTAAATGATCCTTTGTTTTTTACTATGATCGGTTTGTTAATAATTTGATTTTTAGGAATTTCCGACGAAATGTCCGCAATTCTTCCAGCGTCACCTAATTGTTTTTTAGTTACAAAAAGCTTAGTGTATTTAAGAGGATTGATTTGAGATGTAGAGCTCGTCGATTGAGAAAGGGTCGATCCTTGCGGCATCTTCATTTGGATTATGCCTCTGGATGTCTGCGGTCCAGAACTCATAACATTCCTCATTTTAATATCAACGTTACTAGCATTAGGATTACTCACAGAAGTAATAACTTGCTGCTTATTTATAATTATTGTTTTCATGGAAGACGATGTACTTTGTTGATTGAATAATTTCGATTCGTCTGAAAGCAAAAAAAAAACACCCAACTTTAATAATATTGTAAGAGTTAAAATCAAATCTTTATAAAACAAAATATAAAATTACCGAGTGGCCTATTATCATCAGCAAATACAATTGGCAAGTCCATAATATTAGTTGAAGAAATGGACGAAACCTGCTGCTCGTCCACCGGCTAATAAAACAAAATATAAATTTGAATCATATCATCATGATACAATCATATCTTCAAATAATCAATAATTACTGTTTGCAATCGTTGTACTCTTCGGGGCGGTAAAACTAACGGCGTTCCAGCTGGTCCTGAAATTGCAGTCTTCATAATATTTCCACTGACGGTAGGAGTTTTGTATGGAATATTTTCTAAAACTGAAATTTGAAAAAATAAGTACGCCACGCACATTTTAAATAAATAAACACACAAAGATGTAAAGCATACCTTTGATGCCACTTCCCTTAGAGATCGTGTCTACGAAGAATAAGAAAAGTATAATTAATAACCTGCAGTGTGATTACAGCAATAAATATAAAGTACAACGGCAACAAATCTGTTTCGTCGATGATTTTGGATGCAAAGACGTTGATTTTGATTTAATTAATAATTACGTTTAACTAAGGGCGTTATTAGCATATTTATTTAAGATCTTTCTGGCAGCATTTGAATTCCACGTCGAAAAAACGACACGTATTTTGACGCTATCCAAGAATCGATCCATTTTTTGGTATCTTCATAAGAAGCAAAATGTTGTTCAGCCAGACCGTGATCAAATCGGAAAAATCGGAAGGAGCAATGTCGGGAGAATACGTCGAGTGGAGTAAGACGTCACATTTCATCGTTTCCAGATAGATTTTGATATATTGTGGCGGCGCGAACATATTCAATGGCTTGTAAAAAGTTAAATAAACTGACAAAACAAAAATGAATATGTTGTCATCAGCTGCAGCAAAGCGAAGTCGGTAAAATTTGATATAATGGACCCTGTAGTTCAACATTAATTATAAAACTCACCATAAGATCCATTTCCAGTTATTGGAATAATGCTCCTGGAGGAATAATGAAAAAATATTTTTAAGCTAATAGTTCATTGGATTTATATAAATCACTATTACAATAAATAAATATAACCTTGTTAAGCGATTGTTTTTTATCTGGATGAATGAGCTTGGTTCTGATTGTTTTGAGGGAGGAGATAAACTATTTCTATTAACTGTCGGTGGATCATCATCTAGCGTAACTAAAAATCATATAAGAAAAGAGTAGAATTACACTTAATTTACATATTTTTAAACAATCAGAACAACTTGCATGAACTATACCTTTGGTATTTAATATATCACCGATAATTATACTAGCTCCTTCGGGTGGTGGATTATTGACTTCATAAAGGGCTGACCCTCGACTTTTAATAGGAGAAATATTTTTCACTACTACGAGGATATAAAATATAAAGTAAAAATCATTTAAAAATATATTACATATGATGATGATGATGATAACATACGATTATGTTTCATTTTCTTCTTTTTGTGTTGAATGGGGTTTGATGAAGACCACATTCGATTCACAGCTGATGGCTCTCGCTTTGGTATTAAAAGCGGTGGTGAATTTGTATATTCTCTTTCTCTATCTGGTCCACCATAACTTTCAGGAGAGGAACACGCAATACCATCGTCTTCTCGTTGAGATAAGTAAGTTAAAAAACTCGATACCTCATCCTGAAATTTTAATTACATACAATAGTAATTTTCATCATAACAAATGGGATTGAAAGAAAAATATGTAAACCAACAGCAATGGCACACTCTAACATGCGCTGCGTAACTCCTTCTAATTGTCGTTTGAGTCGAGGCAATCTCAATAAATCATCAGCACCGCCAGCTATGACGAGTCTAGACCTCACTCTTAATTTACAGCGAAGTGCTTCTGCATCTTGTTGACTGTTAAAAAATTAAATTTGAATTATAGAACTGATTTGTAAAAAAATAAAACACACAAATAATATAAAATTACCTGCAATTAGAAGCATTTTGTCCAAATACAAAAAGAACCGGACATGGAATATCAAGTAAACAATCTTCCGGTGTTCCACGGGGACCATCGGCTGTCAACAAAGGAAGACCCAAGCAAATTACTCCTGACACTCCAGTTATGGTCACGGCCATCTAATAAAACAGTAAACGGGATTGTTTTAAAATAGTATAGGGTCTTCATAGGCACTCATTGTTTTATTTGAAGCAATATTTAATGGTATCAAGAATTTAATACAACATCGTTCAAACGTCTGCCGCGGCTTTACTTGGGGGCACGTATTCGGGAGGTCCAATTCTAATGGTGATTTTGTTGAAAAAATCTGGATGAATTTGCTAGATGGCTTTCGTTATGTTGCCAGTAATTTAAGATCCTCAAGAGGCAATGAGACCGCTGTGCTTGCTGAACGGTCTCAGGAAGACGCTACTGCTCAAGAGGATCCATCCGAGCATAGAAAAAGACTGGTCACCTAGACAATACGGGTTTAGACCAGGCCGATCCACGCTAGGAGCAGTACAGAGAGTAATGGAAATAGTCCGGAAGGCATGAAGAGGCTCGGTCAAACGAAGCAGGTACGTTATGATGGTCATACTGGATATCAAAAATGCTTTTAACACTACTCCAGCTGGGATTTAATCATTGGCGATCGATGTTACACTGCTGGTGACAGCTTGGCATCTATGGGAAATGGAAGCGATGGGGAACAAAGCCTTTGTCTAAATAAGTAAATTAGTGATGCAATATTAGTTACAAATATGATGCGTGATTTAGGATTAATAACATGGCCATTATGACCTAACCAATTTCGAGCGTCCCAATTGAAAGACCCTGTATTTTATAAACATTATTTACTTGAACTGCAATAGCTGCCCCAGGACCTTGCCCAACGAGAACTAAAGGTCTATGGGGATATTCCATCTTTAACGATTCGGCTCTGGTCCGAGCAGGTGCCATTAGATTTGCCAAACAGGAAGATATGGGAAGATCAGGCGGCCAACTGGCTGTAAAATAATTATTATAAGTTAGAATTGACTGATTTCAAATATTTGACAACATATCATGGACACGTTTATTCATTTCAATTTTGCAAATTACAACAAAATGACTTACATTGGTGAGAATGAACAATGTGCACTTGAGCGACGGCTCGTAAACGCTCTGCCCATCGAGCGTCTCGTTTATCTCTTCCAGACGGTACCAAAAGAAGTATAGGCGCAGAAGGATCTGATGGAGCATTAGCAGATGCTATCATGGGTCCACTGGCTCCGTTTTCAGCTCCTTGTATTCTTCCAGTTAACGGATGTCCTATAGTCATTTTTTCTACTAGCACCGGAACCTTGCTTTTCATAGTCTTCAAAAATATGCAATATACGTAAGATAAGGATCAATGCACGTGTAAAATAATATATATATATTTTTGGTGTCTTACGAGCATAATTTCTCTATAACACGCTAATAGAGGAGTCGGCAAATTTTCAGTTAGAGCGTTGTGTAGCCATTGAGCCAGAGATGGTTGCCAACGTGTCTGCGGTGCTGCAAGAAGTGCGCGTAAAGACCTGGCACCGCCACCTCGCGCTGCAACTCTACGAGCGCCAGCGACACCAGCGGTTAATAGAGCAGCACGCGTACTGTGAATGATTGTGAGAGCTTCGTCTAAAAGATCGCTCTGCGCTGCATTCCATGCTTGACTATAAAATACATTTTGCATTTAAAAGTCTGTCTAAATGTTGATATTAATTATTAAAAATTTGCAGAATTGAACGCATTACCTATGTAGCTTTTCTTCCCAATCGGGTTTTAAGTCTTCTTCTTCCCCTATCATATCACAATCAACGAGAGCTTTCTCCCAGTATGGAAGTTCATCTAGCATTAAAGGAGGTATGGGTTCCTGCAAAATTATAAATAGTCAATATAGAGGATAGTAGTAATTCATTACATATTGTTTGTGTGTATTTACATTATCAACGGTTTCAATGTCTATAATGTCATCATCGTGAGCTCCTTGCGTATGACAATCGGGACAACGAGGGGCACGGCGTACCAACAGCAGGTGTGTTCCTGCGCCGGTACCCCCTCCCCCTCCGGCTCTTGCGTAACTGTGCTCCATCCACACAAGAGATATTGGCTTCTTAATAAAAGAAAAACGTTTATTAAAAATATTCATTTGAGCCATAAATAATGAATTACATACTTGCGAGGGTACTCCCAGAAGTGCCCGACCTAACATATAGATTTGTTGTAGAAAATACCTATCTTATAAACATTTAGATTTTATGTTTGAAGACGCTACATGGTTTAGTATTTATTTAGCAGCAATCAATATTAAACGTTCTCAATGAATTTGTAAATATAGAAAAATGGTCATCGTTATGTGATATGATAGTTTTATTAGAAAGCTTTTTGGACATCGCTGAAAAAAGTGTATCGAACTGATTTATTTTTGTGTTTTCTTTATTAGGTCGGGTACTTCTGGAACTACCTTGTAATAGAATTAAAGCAAAAACAAATTAACACAGCAAAACAGAACAAACAAAATCTACTGTGAATATTAAAAACAAACCAATTGATTAGTAAAATATTTTAATATCTTGTGATTATTCAATATGAAATGTTTTTAAGTAGAAATATGTATTTAAATGGGAATTAAGATTACGAATTTAATTCAGCCTAAGCCTTACTTACTGAGGAGCCTGTGAGTGCTTGAATATAAGTAACAAATGATTTGTGTAGATTGTCTTCGTTTTGGATTAATCTTTTATCAGAAAAATAATCCTGAAAAATTAACAGAATATAAAGAAAACATAGCACTCATTTATTTTATATGAAATATAAACAAAACGGCGATGATATATAAAGAGTAAATATATTAAACTATAAAGATGTGTTAAATTACTATGCATAATTTTGAAATAATGAACATATACATATTTCTTAATGAGGGCTTAACTGACTAATATTGTCTTTGCACAATAATAAGAGACATTAAAACGAAGAAGACGTGTTTTTATCAAAAATTGTAAGATTGATTGAGAAAAAATAATGCGAAATTCTACATTTAGTCGAGAATATGATATGTGTGAGGAAGAGTATCGTAATTTTTAAAGGGATTGTTTACAAAAGCATTAGTCAGTATAAAAGGTTAGTAATCGTAGCTTTAATAATGCAACAAAACGAACCCATACCAGTAAAAAAAAGAACGCAACCAAATCATCAATCTATTATTTGTATGCAATCGTTTGTAACAGATGACGACAAAAACTGTTTCAATACGCGCGTGTCTACGTGCAATACTTTGATGACTTTGCTGAATTCACAACCACCAAAAACCGTCAAAGGTCTAAAACTTTAAAAGATATATACAATAAGACGCTGTTTCAGTAATGCGCGGTCGTATTGAGATCTCGAGATCACTACAAGTGCTTTTTCTGCCACCAAATGCAACTTCATCAGTTCAATCAATCCAAATCTGCAGCGGACATTCCGAAAATTGTTTGAAAAAACCGATGATGACGTTAAACGACCCATTGGCGATTTTTACGGTGCATCATAGATGTTGTAGGCAACGTCAATCTTTCCTGAAGTGGCGGAGAAACGTTTGAAAGCAGAATGAAAGAATGTATGGCCGGAGCTAAACTATCACTAATGATTAGTCTCACAGACCTCAGACTCGCAACGCATTCGATACGTAGCATGTAGCACGAACCATCCCCAACGCGCTCAGTACCTTTCTAAATAAGCAAATTAGAGACCCAAGCTTGGATCAACTCACTCAACTGTGTATTGACATTTGTTGGTGATCAAACTCATCCAGAAGTCATCAATAGCCTTCTGGAGATGGTGTTGCCAGTTCTGGAAGGCATCCTGGAATACCTTCGTCAGTATGATGATGTAACATGAGCTTGGGGGGTTTCAACCGTGTCCCAGTGTTTCCCTTTCAGAACTCCTTTTAAACGAGGAAACAAAAAGTCTGGAAGAGCCAGGTCAGGGCTGTGGGGAGGCTGTAAAACCATAGGATGCAGGTCCTGGCCATTGGATCATTGATAAAGAAGACGCTATGGCTTAGTGCGTTATCGTGTTTCCATGCGTCTTTGTGTTCAAATCTTCGGTTACATTGCGATAAACGATGGTATTTGTCATTTTAGCGTTTCTGCTATCCATTGAAGACTTAATCATCAGTCGGAGTTAAAACAATCACGTACAGGCGATATATTTTTGTCGATTCGGGAAATTGACGGACGTCCACTGCGGGATTCATCGGCGATCTCATCTCAACCCTCCTAGAACGATATGTACCATCGGAGAACTTGTGATATGTACTAACAATCACTGCCGAAAACCTGCTGAATTAATAGATACGTTTCAGTGGCGGACGTCCCTAGTTTAACGCAAAAATTTAATGGCGATCCAGAAAACGATCCATTGCACCATGTTACACCGCTTCAAAAAGAGCTTCACAAGAACGCACATCCCTAGCCCAGCAGTATATGAACGCATCTTTAAGATATAAGACGCATTACTCTTTAAGCGCATCCTGTATGAATGTTTTCGAAAAACTTCTAACGCCTCAGTGACTTAGACTTAGCTAGAGTAGAGTAAACACTTATTAGAGCACAACATCTTCTTTCCATTTCAAACTGTAGCTTCGATAATATTATTTATCATAATTTTCACTAAAAGCCTAGGAATGTATCTGGTACACCTTCCTCCACAATGACACGCGACAGCACGTTGACACACATTCATTTTTATATATATAAATAGATTAAATTCTATACTTCATATTTATCATCCAAAGTAGGAGATCGCTATGGATTTCTCTACGTATAATGCAAAATAACCGATGAGTGAGTTGTAAAATAATTATCATTTCTAAATATTTTAATTAATACTGCAAATCAGTCACTCATAAGCAATTCTGTTGGATTCTATTATGTCTCATTATGTATATAATCAGAACCAGGTAATCAGGGTAAACCTAGTTCAAAACAATACTTCCAGTGTTTCAAAATTGTTAGTAATTTAAAAACATCCAGAATCTGGATGTAAACATGAGCCTTTATAATTTAGACTACCAACCACTACTTAATTAAATTCTACACACTTTAATTAACATATACACATTCACTACTCAACTGATTCATCGGCCCTATGATCGATCAACCTCTATTTTTCATTATTATTTATTTTCTACAATAATAAAATTAGATGGCTGCTTAACAATACTAAATGTAATATCATCATCATAGTGATTTCAAATATCATCCAATGTATACTACAGAATATATACAGTGATGCATACATAAATTTAAGCGACATAACAGAATCAGATTTCAGTAGTTAACCACAACCTTCTTGAAATAATATAACAATTTGACCTGTCAGAAAGTAATCAATATCCTTGTAAATGTTTATGTTGGTATTATATCAAAAAAAAAATACTGACATAACCTATAAAAAAAAAACTAACAATACGCAAAAGGCGACACTATATGAATTACATTAGTTTCAGCTTAAGCCTGTTTATCCGAAATTATCCTTGGCATGTTAATCCGTTGGAAAAAACTAAATAAAACCACAACAATTGTAACAAAATAACACTCTCAATAAGTCGCAATAACAAGATTTTCTACCCAAACAATTCACACAATTATCAACAAGGCGAGAATTAAACGCATTCAAATACAAATCGGAGTCAAGATATTAGAGAGATACTTGGGGATCAGAAGCAAGCATCGTCGGTTTGGCGTCGTCCTGTTGCGCATTTTTGAGAATACGCCAACGAGTCGAAACACAAACGAACGTCAAGCGTTGCGAATTACCGGGAGATCGGCGCGGCTAGCAGCCGACATGGCCGGGGGCGCAGCCGCTCATGGGGGCGCCCGCACCCGCCCGAAACATAACCTGCACCGACGACAGGACTACCACGCCCGCACATTCACACAACCGCCAAGCATAACATTGCTCCAAAGAACAACAGACTTTTAAAACTATGAATATTTCTAAAATATCACATTATACACGATCATGATAAATTTTTTCATGACACCGTAAAAAATAAACTTCTGCCTAATCAGAGGTGCAAAAGATAAAAACAAAATATACATTCTCGCTTTCAGCATTTAAATCAATCTCAATATTATTCATTCATTTAATTGCCAAAATTTTTTTATTGAATTTAATAAAATCGATTTCTTGATCTATATTTTTATAGTGTCAAGGCAAATGACTGCAAAACGTGTCGAGTTGATTACATTTTTTCCGCATCAAAAATTGACGTGTATATACGTTTTGGGCATTTGTAGTGATTTCGAACAATTGATCAGTAAAAATGTAGCTCTCAAAGCGATGTATCTTGATGGCTGCGTATTTTCGTTTAATAAATTATTAAAGTGATATATCGATTAATTTATTTGTTTGTAAATAAATTGTTTGATTTTATGTCGATAAAATAATGTGTAATAATCATGTGCATCGTGATATGGATATCGTTGTTCGATCCAATCGGGTTGCATTTATACGCATGGCAAGACTCTGTGTAACTGTCAAATGCGTATCACCAGATCTGCAAAATGGATTTAGCGTTTTTGTCATTGTGATAGTTAATGTATGATATTAGAGATTTTAACTTCCGTCGAGCTACCGACAGTAAGTCGTATTTCATGCGTATGATTTTGAAATAATCAAAAAGAAGCAGTCTTGAAAGGATGGAAATTTTTGTCTATCAAGAAACTTCGTAACGAGACAATTAGAGCTTTTAGCAAATGATGTGCGATTATTGTTAAAAAATGATATCGATGCTTGCGTATACTTCTCACTTCAGCTTCAAGAATCGCTCGATACCAGTGACGCGACGCAATTAAATATATTTGCACGTTTGGTCTTCCCTGATTGCAGCACAAAAGAACAGCTGAAAATACTTCCTATTAAAGGAACATGTAAAGGGGAACATATCTATAACATTTTTAAATGCTTCGTTATATCAGAAGAATTACCACTACGAAAATTCGTGTCTATTACGACAGACCTTCAATGGTTAGCAGTGAAAATGGGTTTCTTGCATTTTGCAGAAGAGAAAACGATTATTTTTTTTTTCATACCACTGCATGATACATCAACATGCGTTAAACGCTAAACTTTTAAATTTTGAGGATGTAATGAAAATTACGAAAGTTAATCAATTCCATCAGAAGTAAGCCGCTGCAGAGAAGAAAATTCAAATTGCTTTCAGAAGAAGTAAACAAATATTACGAAGACTTGCTGATACTGATTGCTGCGTTGATGCCATAATCGCTTTACACCGATTACTTTCTGTTAGTTTCTGTAGCTCCTATCAGCGTAAGACTATCTTCAATTCGAGGTAGAGTCAATTGTAAATAAACACTGTCGATAGCATACAAGACCACTTCATTTCCTTGCATAAACAATACACAAAAAATCGATTCAATTGCTCCTCCTTTAGAAGGAAATGATAATTGGACAAAAACTCATTCAACAAGCAGCGACTAACAAATAAACACTGTCGATAGCACAAAATATTCGGTCATTTCTTTTCGTAAACAAATAACACATTTGAAATCTAAATCATTATTAGTCGATTAATTTGGGCTAACGATCTGTACAATCCTGCGATGTATGCGGGAAAGCTCTCCGTCTCAGTCTCCCGAACTGCGCTAAGTTCTCTCTGTCTCTGTCTGTCTCCGAACTTCAATGTGCAAGAGTGCTCTTTCTGAATAGTGGAGGGGGTTACGGAGGGTCCTCGTAATTACTTCCGTAGGGGTTAAGCTAAAAAAAATAAATGTGCAATTTAATTGTTTTCATACATTTTCATACAAAATTTATTGATATACAAACTTTATTCACGCTGCGCGGTCCCGAGAGAAAAGTGGATTTATATAAAAACACAGCATGTCTATAATAAACTCCCAGAACACATGCATTACGAAATTTAACTCACCAATCAAAGTTAAACTGATATTACGCCATTGGGTTATCATATTTTCATATCGTTAGCGCAGAACTTCTTAAACTTATGAATTTCGAGGGCTCCCTCTTAAACAATAGACCAGCCAGGCGCCAAAATCTTCTAAAGTCAACTGTCTTGTAGGCCAAAGCAATAAGGTCAATCAACAAGCTAAAGCTGCTCACCCATAAAATAATTGATTTTCGATCAGGAACACGACCAAGGGTGCAATATTAAATTGATTTCAGAATGCACGTCGCAATACCTCTTAGGCGAGTGCGCTTTCCTCCATCATCCACTGCATGATCGTTGCTAAATATACATGACAGAAAACGGTAGTTCCCCCTCTTTCGAAAAAGCGCCACCCCACCCATCTCGGATTAACTGTCGCTTCAAGGGGCGCATTTCAAATAAGGAAGTTTCCCTGCCGCACCCTGTATTACATTTTACAGAATAAAACTGCATAGCCTTCAGTTCAAATAAATATTTTTCTTCTGGCTTTACCTCATATCACATCACAACAATTTTATTCGACTATATTGTACGTTTTTGTTACAGGTGAGAAACACCTTTGAAGATCTTCAATAAATTATATACTGAATTAAATGTATATAATCCCACTCTTTTGGACCATAAGAGTGGAAAAGTTGAATAAATCTAGTACCTTAATAAAAATATAATCCACATAATATGACGAACCACATGAACAAAGGAAACAGAGTAAAAAAACTTATAGATGGACCAAACGTGGTTGGAATGTACGGTATAAATGCAGACGGAACATACTCTAGTGGATTGTCACTGTTACATTATGTGAATGAAGTCAATGGACCTGTTCATATGGATCTCACCATACACGATAACAAAATATCAGAAGACAACGAAGGCGGTGAGACAAAGGAGTCAGAAGAGGAACCAAAAATGGAAGCGCTTGTATTGAATGAGGAATACATAGAACGTATTAAAACCAACATTCTAAAACTGGTTGAAACCGGGGAAATGGAAATGTGTTTAAATAGCAATTTTCATAGATATTTAATGAAACATCCTGAATTTTTGTGTCAGAGGGCTGTTTCAAATATACAGGATGTTACATTTATATCCGACCGATGGTCTTTGAGAATACTTGGAAATTTGCCATATGAAAAAAAAATGTTTAATTACTTTAAGGCTTGTTTGATTGGAGGCATTATATATATTTCCCACGCTCATGAAAGTGAGATTGAGCTTTTTAAAAACACTGACGACAGTAAATTAGATGAATCAAATAGTGCCACAGGAAAAATAGATGATGAAGCAAATAGTGCCACAGAAAAGATAGATGATGAATCAAAAATTGTCAAAGTAGAGGTAGATCCGGGAAAAATATGGGGGCTCGTCTTTGAAGATTACATGTTATCAGGTGAATAAGTTAAACTATTATCTTTTCTAAATTAATATGGTGGACATCCATTTTCTATAGTAGATGTGATACTCTTTTAGTGAATAGTGAAATGCATAACAGTCTCTAAAATACTGTAGCGGAATTAATTCAATCATCAATGTTCGACTAATTCAAATATTTTTATTTATCAATAAAAATGAAATATTAACTATTATTCATACCATTTGCTATATTGACTCTCAACGCTAATATTTTCAGTGGCAGGATAGTTATACTGGTCGAAACTATTTTTGGATTGAATGAACTTAATAATTTCTTGAAAAATTCAAATAATTTTTCCTAAGCAATCTACATAATTTAACCTCGGAATTCGATATTTTCATTGATACCCTGATGTTTTCTTTAGCAATATTGAAGTTAACACCGTAAGTGTAATTATCAGCCTCGTCATTATAATCCACATTACCACTACTTTGTGCATCTTCATATTCAGTATGTACTTACTTCTTTTTAGATATTTCAGGGTGCAAACCGAATACTTTTATAGGGATTAGTTAGCTTAGAAATGCATTAATAGTGTTATAGAATGAGCCCATTTGGTTTTATAAGATAAACGATGACCGTTTGATGATAGTAGGAAATATGGGATTAATAAATTTAAATTGATTCTTGACATTATTTTAAATAATCGTGAATATTCATATTTTCAGATCAGCCAAATAAAAAACCTGATCCATATAAAGTACCAAATCCACATCAATCTCCTCGTGTTTATTTCAATTGTGTTTACAAGTTGAAATTTTTTAACCATGACATTTTTTACTGGGGTGAACTTGATGGTGTTATCCCCCCAAAAAATTTTGAATACTTAAAAAGTGACAATGAAGAGGAATTAATAAAAGCACTCAGCGATATGGAATTTGTTGAACTAAAGTCATCACTAAAGGGAGAAAATACTAACAATTTTCAGTGAGTAATGTTCTTATTAATAGAATTAAATGTTATTATTATTGATATTAAGTATCGCATTAATTTTGATTTACACTGGAAATTATGTCAGTTTGAATTAATGTAAATTTAATGGTTAGAACTATTTGCATTCTATTTGCACTGATTCTGTTTACAGGTTTTACAAAACAAAAGGGCTATGGATTCAATGTTTTTTTGGTAGGGTTCATAAAGTTTTCATCGGCTATAGAACATTTGATGGAGTTATACATGAAGTTAAAAAATATTCTCTTCCAGAACTTGTGCAAAAATCAAAGGTAAAAATAAATCTATCAACAGTCGACAAATTATAACTCTCATGCTATATTTTTAAATAGTTTATCGCCGTCCCTTTTATTTGAGACACTGACTAAAACGAATTTATATTAAAAAAATTATTCATCATATACAATATGAAATAATCCTAAATACTATTAGCATACAAATATATTTACAATTCAGAACAATTTTCCTATAAATGCTATTTGAAATTAATCACTTACTATTTTTAGGGTTGGTCTCCATCAAGAATTAATGGCTACATAAATAATTACTTAACATTTGTCAAACGGACGTTCATTGAAATTGTCAAAAATATTCCTCAAAATATGAATAATAGTGATATAAGATGCCTTCCAGCCATTCAAGTAAATTTTATGACTACACCTAGAAACTCACAACCTGAAATTGTTCTTATACCTGAAGCATTGGACAGTAATTTGCTGGACATGAATTATGAACTATTTCTAGCTACTCTGACATGGAAAAAATTTGGCAAAGATATAAACTCTGCTATAAAAAAAGCTCTTTTCTGCGAATCAAATGAAGATGATTTGTTTAAGAACACTATTAATGAAATTTGCCAAAACCTCATCAGTTGTAAGTTTCAAAAAGATACACGGAACGTCCAGACCGATGAGACTAACTCCCAAAAGAAGTCAATGCCTACCAACACATTTATGCCTAATTTTAAGAAATCATAAAATATTTCAAAAGGCATATCGTACTAAGGGGACCTATTAATTCTTATCCTTTCCCTGTCCAAAATTATTTTGTCCTTATTATTACCAGATGATTCAGAGAGTTTTACACGTCGTTTTCATCTGCCCTGATTAAGATTTAATAATTGTATTTTAGAACTTCTTCTATTTCTTCACTTCTTATAAGAATTTGAAAATGAATCCATAACTTCAGATTAAAAATATTGTGAATTAGGTTTATATACTAATAAAATTCTACACTGACAAGAAATGGTTTATTAATATATATGTATTTATTATATCAATAATTCATTCACCATTAGTATTGGTCATATCCAGCAAGTGGTGGATTTACGTCGATTAAAATAACGAATGTACTGACGTCAACGATTCTGCATCTTCAGGAATAAAATAAGATATTGGGGATCCACATAGAAAAATGTTTAACTTCCCCAGTCCCAATTTGAACAAATTCAATGAAATAAATTATGTTAAATTGGAGATTTTTGGACTGGCAGTTAGGCTTTCCAACATTAAATAAAATGTTTTCATGAAATCCGTTATATTATCATCCACTGTTTTCTTATGTAATGTCAAGTAGAAGATTCGAAAAAGTATTGAGATGTTTGAATTGTAAGGTAATACATGAAAGGGAATTAGTTCTAGTTCTAGATTCATTATCAAATAACCCTCCTCTATAGCTTTATACTTTTTTCAAGCACTTTTTTATTCGAAAAATTGTCTCCAAATTTCAGATGCGTCTTATGTATGTATGCAATAATTAGACCTAAAGTTTAAACATGTCTTTACGCATACATAGTAATTGGAATTTTTACATATCTTATGTGCTTTTTAAAAATGCACCGTTTAATCTGGAGCACAAAAATATTCATCTGAGATCTGACAGTTCAACTTGAAATGAAAAAGGTTTAATTTGAAATTAAAAAGTTTAACTTGAGTTGAAAAGGTTTAACTTGATTTTAAAAAGGTTTGACTTGGCGTAAAAATACTGTATATTCTATGCCGCGGGGAAGCTATCTTTATCTGGCAACATTGGATTCAACTGGCAGTGCACCGATAAGTTGCGGGGATTCACAAGCAGGCTAACACTGTCTCCCTCCCGCCCCGCCATCGCATGCAGTGCACCGATGAGTTGCGGGGATTCACAAGCTGGCTAACACTGTCTCCCTCCCGCCCCGCCATCGCATACCTAGAACACTGCGTCATTGCAGTCTACGGTGTTGATCAACTTGGATTGAAAATTATTTGAGTTATCGGTAACAGAACAATATTCTTGTTAGTAACCAGTTTCGTAATAGAAAAAAATAAAAATTTTCAATTATATTCGGTGATTTGAAAGAAATTAGCAATTTTCCCCCCCTTTTTTTGTATTTCAAATGACCTTAAACGCGTTTAGTTTTTTTAATAATTTTTCCCGGCCTATTTCATTCGCAGCAGGTGAGTCAGATGAGTTAGAAGCGACAGTTTTTTAAGTTATTTTTTTAATACATTAGCATATGATGAATAAAAAGGTAAATATAAACTGCAAAACTTTTTCGGGAATATGTTTTATTTTAGGATACATATTAATATAAAATAATTGTTTGAAAGCAAATAAGGTAAACATCTTAAATTGTGTAATTATGCATTTAATTACTATCAGTGTCGTGTAATATCAAATTCCATCGAGACTTAATATCAGTCGCTCAATTTCTTTATCACTGATGATTATTAGGATTGTACTTTTTTTATTGCCAAAAATAACTTGTGTCTGCGTTTCTTCTCGAATTTTATATTATGGGGCATGAATTTTTACTAAATAATCGCTCTGTTGAACAATCGTATTGAATAAAATATGTTCATAACTCTTTAAACAAATGTAATTATTTATGTAATCTTTCTAAATTTAAACATTCATTGGGTTTTTTAAAATTGATTTCCAAGCTTTCTTCGCTGATGTTATTACCTTTATCATCAATCAGAGTTACCAAATCTTCTTTATTCAATTCCATTTCATTAATATGGTTTTCATTCATGCATCGAGCCCTTCACCGCCCAAAGATCCAGCTGCATTAATCTTTCCATACCGGTGATAGATTTACTACCCATCGACTCTTATAATGGAAATATCGATATGAAATATAATAGATACGGAGTTCAGAATTTTTGTATTACTCCGTAATATAATTGCGAATTACATCAAAGTATTATAGTATATAAGTATTCATCTGCAGGGACGGAAATAAATAATTTGTCGTTAAATCGCGATCGCCTCGGATTCGAGTCGTCTGCGGGTTCGTTCGATATCGGATCGGAGGGACGCTCCTATTTTATTTCAATCTATAATACTCAATCTAAGCTATTTTGTATTTTTATTATCGTATGCTAAAATATAGTGTAACATGGAAGATAATCCTGGGAAATTTGTAAGTCTATCAGATTCAGATTTTATATTTTCAAGAAGAGATTTCTGCAAAGAAGTAGTGATACTTGGTTGATGACGCCACTCCCGACCTCCTATGAGGTGTGATCATTCTATTCTATTATTCTATTCTAAATTCTATTATTTTGTTACGCCGAACGGAGAGTAACCCAATGGTGATCGATCCCCTTGAGTTGCGCCTTGCTTCAGCGATCGGCTCTGGTTCGGACCGTCTGCGGGTTCGTTCGCTATCGGACCGGAGGGACGATCGTATTTTCTCTAAATTTAAAATACTTAATCAAAGCTATTTTATATTTTGTTGTCGTATATTTATATTAAAATACAATGACTGATTAGTATGATAACACTGCAATTTTCATTTTTTGCCTATCATTCGAAATTAATACCAGAGATTATATTTTCATCGAAGTAAATTCCAAATGTATTAAGTCACTGTGTACAAGCTAACCTGTATACCAGTTATTTTCATTACCTACGTATGTATGCTGTGGACAGCAAGATGTTATAAACGGTTTCTTCGTAGTGTTAAAACTCTTGTTTCTTCAGTGTATTTTATTTGATACCAGCTAGTACCCAGAATGCATTGCAATGTCGCACCTACTTAGTCATTATTTGAAAAGAAACGCAGTACTTGATTTATTTACAATAGTACGTAATGTATTGCTTCAGGTAACGTGTAAGTTGTGAAGGGCTAGAATCCAAAAGCATGCGTGCGCTAGCTATCGCCTCAAAGGTTTACTGTATCCCTCTCTCTCTCGTGAGCGAAGTTCAAACGACATATTGCGCGCACATCCTTCATCTCTCCGTCCCCGCGGTCCCGCTACACTTTATCAGACCAATATGCGCTAACATGGTACATCCGCTGAACGTCTCGTAAAAGAAATTGCGTACACAAACAATACTTGTACTAATTCAAGTCTAGGTTCTTGTTCGCTTACTGTCTATTGACCAGATTAATGTTTCCTTGGCGTCAGGAGCCAGGGACGTAGGGACGAAAGGAATCCATACTTTCGCGTTGCGCCCTCCCTGAAATCGACGGTCGGCGCTCCCGTCGAACCTGAACGATGTCAATGCACGTATAGCATGGGCGAATTATAGTACCCATGCAATGCTGCTGTTAACGTGTGCAGATTTAGGCCCGATCCACACTATGGTGCCAGTAACGGTCCGATCTCGCTCCGGTCTCGGTCCGATCAAATATTCTTACACGAGAAACAATGAGCGTATTCACACTCTGGAACGATACGATAGTGTGAATATGCTCATTGTTTCTCGTGTATGAATATTTGATCGAACCGAGACCGGAGCGAGATCGAACCGTTTCTGGCACCATAGTGTGGATCTGGCCTTAATTTGCCAGATTAACGGCGACATCTGCTGTCTCTCTTTAGGCGCAACGTGTTAATTTAACAGTGCCATCTTCTGTGGCGCTGCGCACATTGCGTCTGCGATAACGACAGCTATCGATTCTTGAGTCTGCACCGTTAGGCCCGATCCACACTATGGTGCCGTTGACGGTTCGATCTCGCTCCGATTCCGGTCCGATCAAATATTCTTACACAAGAAACAATCAGAGTAGTCATACTATCGGATCGGTCCAATTCCGTTTTTTGTATGAGAATATTTGACCGGACCGAGACCGAGATCGAACCGTTACCGGCACCATAGTGTGGATCGGGCCTTATTGGTTCGGTGATGCGCTTTGGCTGCGGTAGCTGTAACTTCTCTTCTTTTTTTAAAATGATTTATTTTAAAAAGGTTCTTCTTTGCGTATGGTGGGATGTTTGGAAATCATTCATTCATGTATCATAGAAACATTTTTTTTCCCGACTATGATGCACTTTTTGTTACAGCTTTGAAGAATTTCAATGAATTATTTGCTGGATTAAATTTATGCAATCCCACTGTTTTGGACCATAAGAGTGGAAAAGTTGAATAAGTTTAGTGCTTTAATATAAATATGACGAGCCACATGAACAAAGGAAACAGAGTAATAAAACTTATAGATGGACCAAACATGGTTGGAATGTACGGTATAAATCCAGACGGAACGTACTCCAGTGATTTGTCTCCTTTGAAATACGTAACTGAAGCCAATGGACCTGTTCATATGGATCTAACCATACACGATAACAAAAAAATAGAAGACAACGAAAGCAGTGAGACACAGGAGTCAAAAGAACCACTTGTATTGAACGATGAATACATAGAAAGTGTTAAAACAAAATTTCTAAAACTTGTTGAAACCGGGGAAATGGAAATGAATTTAAATAGCAACTTTCATAAATATTTAATGAAACATCCTGAAGTTTTGTGTCAGAGGGCTGTTTCTAATATACAAGATGTTACATTTATATCCAATCGATGGTCTTTGAGAAAACTTGGAAATTTGCCATACGAAGATATTAAGTTTAATTACTTTAAGGCTTGTTTGATTGGAGGCATTGTCTATATTTTCCACACTCATGAAAGTGAGGTTGAGCTTTATAAGAGCACTGACGATAGTAAATTAGATGATTCAAATAGTGTCACAGAAAAGATAGACGATGATTCAAACATTGTTAAAGAAGAGGTATATCCAGGAACAGTATGGGGGCACGTCTTTGAAGATCACATGTTATCAGGTGAATGGATTGAACTATTTTATTTTTTGTAAATGAATACGGTAAAGAACCATTTTCTATAGTAGGTAATACGAATGACCCAATCGAAGGGGGAGCCCCTGCAGTCTGTCATCTGCTGCAGTCCCATTGAAGCTGAAATTGGACTCGTGGTAGTTCGCGGTAGTTCACATTTTTACCTCGTTCCTTCCTTTCTCCATCGCACCTTCAGGTGCTCGTATGTAGTTTAAAGTCAGTCTTCCTCGTGTTGGTAAAGTGATCTAGATTCTGGATTCATACTATAAAGGTTTGGGTTCAAATCGAGATTGCGGAAAAATAAATTTCACCATACTAAAAAAGTTCCTGTAGGTAGTCCCGCGTTAAGCGGTTGGACTCATAACTCGATCATCTCGGGTTCGAATCCCACAGGAGATGTGGCTGGCAACCACATTTTTAAAAACATATATATGCCATGAAAAACCATGTCAAAATGGTTGGTAATGATTCCATAAAAGGGATCGCTAAAAGCCACCGCAAAAAAAAAAAAAAAAAAATACTAAAAAAATTGGGGGATTGGAAATATTAATATTTTCGTCTTGGTCCAGTTATACCCTGATTTTCTGGATTTGAAAAATTAAATACTGAGGCCGCGCAGGGATGCCCGTGAATCAAATGGTTGTCAGGCGAGGCTTAGTGGTCAGTTTTGCTACCTGACCCTAAACCCATTGATTTTTGCGTCCATAATTAGAGTAAAGAAAGAATAATTTATATCCAATATTCAGAAGGGATATGCCCCTGTAGTTGGAGCACAGAAGCCTATTCCCTTTTTATGAATGGGACATATTACAAATATTTTTATAGATCTCCTATATAAATTATAATTCCTATCCAAATAATCCCATCCTTACTTTATCAATTATGTAATGCAAATGGTAAACCACCACATAAATTATTTCCTTTATAAGGTCTCCTATGGAGATTGCCTACGTCCGATATCGAATATGGTATTTTAAAAAGAAGAATGGCCATTTGATTGATGATATTAGAAAATATGGAAATTGGTAAATTTAAATTTATATTTAAGTGTTTCAAATAATAGTGAATATTCATATTTCAGATCAACCAAATAAGAAACCTGATCCATACAAAGTACCAAATCCATATCAATCTCTCCGTACTTATTTCAATTGTGTTTACGACTTGAAGTTTTTTAACCATGATATTTTTTATCGGGGTAAAATTGATGGTGTTTCCCCCCCTAAAGACAATGAATACTTAAAAAGCGACAATGAAGAAGAATTAATAAAAGCACTTAGCAATATGGAAATTGTTGAACTAGTATCATCGCTAAAGAGGGAAGATGATAAAAAATTTTCGTGAGTAATGTTCTTATTCATCAAATTAGATGTTATTATTGATATTAAATATCGCATCAATTTTAATTTGCACTATAAATAATATCTGTTTGAATTAATGAAAATATAATAGTTAGAGCTATATGCATTCTATTTGCACTGATTGTGTTTACAGATATTACAAAACAAAAGGGCTATGGATTCAATGTTTTTTTGGTAGGGTTCATAAAGTTTTCATCGGCTATAGAACACTTGACGGAGTTACATATGAAGTTAAAAAATATTCCGTTCCAGAACTTGAGCAAAAAGGAAAGGTGATTGTATAATTATGATATATGATTTAAAAATAAATCTATTAAGAGCCGATAAATTGTGATTCCAGTGCTATTTTTTTAAAATAGCTTTTCATCATTTTTCTCTCATTTTTTGAGATGATTGCTGTTAAATATTATCAGATAAAATATTCATAATGCAAGAGAAATTGTATTTTCAGCTGGTTTATAACAGTTTTGTCTGTGACCAAAACATGTACGAAATTAATCATTCATTTTTTTAGGGATGGTATCCATCACGAATGATTGAGTCCACAAACGATTACTTAACATTTGTTAAAAAGACGTTCATAGATATTGTTCAAAATATCCCGCAAAATATGAAAAGTAGTGATATAAGATGCCTTCCAACCATTCAAGTTAATTTTATGACTGCACCTAGGAGCTCACGACCTGAGATTGTTCTTATACCTGAAGCATTGGACAATAATTTGCTCGACATGAATTATGAACTATTTTTAGCAACTTTGACATGGAAAAAATTTGGCAAAGATATAAACTCTGCTATTAAAAAAGCTCTTTTCAGAGAATCAAATGAAGTTGATTTGTTTAAGAAGACTATTGATGAAATCTGCCAAAGCCTCATCAAGCTTCGGAAAAATACATGGAACATCCAGATCGATGGAACTACTTCCCAAGAGAAGTTTATGCCTACCAACACATTTATGCCTAATTTTATGAAATCATAAAATATTTCATAAGGCATATCGTACTTGTATTCGTACATATCGTACTGGGAATTTATCAATTTATTATGATCTATTAATTGTTATCCATACTTATGAGTCCTGTTTTTATTTTCTTTTGTATAATTACTTTTTCTCATTTTTATTATGAAATAAACCACCCTTATAATCTTTTAATAATACATATTTAAGTCTGTCTAAGATATTCTAAAGAATGTCTAAGATAAATATTGGTATTATAGTAAATTCCAAAAGTATTATTGAGTCACTATCCAATCTATAGATATGTCCCCGTATATATTTTATGTTAATTTCTTAAACCGAAAACACCTGCAAGCTTACTTTTATAGTGATGCACGTGTGAAATGGAACCCATGCGTAAACCCGTTGTTATTCTGTACATATTTGCTAGATTAGCCCCTACGGGAGTACTATCGGAGATCTTCCGTAACCCCCTCCATTATTCAGAAAGAGCACTCTTGCACATTGAAGCTCGGAGACAGACAGAGACAGAGAGAACTTGGCGCTGTTCGGGAGACTGAGACGGAGAACTTCCTCGCACGCACCGCGTGATTGTATAGATCGTTAAGCCCAAATTTATCGACTTATAATGATTTCGATTTCAAGTGTGTTATTTGTTTACGCAAAGAAATGACAGAATATTGTGTGCTATCGACAATGTTTGTTTTTTAACTGCTTGCCGCTCTTCTCTGCTGCGTGTTGAATGAGTCTGACCAATTATCATTTCCTTTTAAAGGAGGAGCAAATGAATCGATTTTTTGTGCATTGTTTATGTAAAGAAATTACGTGATCTTGTATGCTATCAAATGTTAATTTACAATTGACCCTGCCTCGAATTGAAGATTGTCTTACGCTGATAGGAGTTGACAGAAAGTAATCGGTGTAAAGCGATTATGACATCAGTGACTTCATCGATTTTAAATTTGCTCACTAACGAAAAGGTTGACGGCGATATATACGAGTTAGGGTAACAACGATGTCTTACTTGGTATATAGAACCGCTGTGTGGTCTCGCCCGGGAAGCCCCGGACTAGCCACACAAAGTGCTATCCACCGGCCATTGATCCAATGAACGCACTACGCGAAGTGCCTCCTAGCGCCCCTTCTTACGGAGACAAAGCGCCACGTAGGAACCTGGCCTCAGGTCAACGTGCACCCAAAGGTCTGAGAAGAAAAGGTGGAAAAAATATTGTTGGAACTATCTACGACCTCACTGCCGCCACGAGTCCAGTCTCAACTTGAAGATGTCGGACCAAATGACGGACTGCAGAGGTGACTCCATCCCCATGGTACTCATATCAATTTGACCATTTGTAGTACTTTACCATAGAAAAGAGTCACCGTTCAAACAGTAATCTGCTCTAACCTGCACACCATAGTCTGTTGAAGATAGTGGTGTTGCCTTTTGCACTAAATTCCCCTTCTCCTACTGTAATCAGCAATTGACCGATCACATCTTGCGCGTGCATTGTTGCCGGTTGGGTGGTGACGCTCAGGAGGTGGGACTCGAGGAGTCAGCGTTTGGCCTTGGCTGCGGAAGGTTGTCCTTCTCGCAGCCAGATCTTTCTCTCTTTCATGCTGAATAAAAAGCTACGAATTTTTAGCTACGATTACGTTTACTAATCCCGGAATTCATGAGCACCTAAATCTGTCCAAGATCCCGGGATTGGATTCCCTAGTTGTGGGGGTTGCCAATTTTTATGTTAAGTCGTCAATAACAATATTGATAAAACAATAGTAACCGGGGAATCCAAGTATAAATATAGATAAGATAATATTGTATTAAAATATAATCTTATCTATATATTGTAATCTTATCTACGAATATATTTAGACTTGAAATATTAACATCCAATGATATAAATAATGGTGATCCTATTTATCGCAATCAGTCGTCTGTTGCATCGGAGAAGTATAAAGGACTTTCTGCCATTCAGCATCGACGAGCATCTTCAGATTTTCTCATCCAAAAAATTACTGGCTGCTCCTCCACGATTAAAATTGTAATTATTTTAAAATTTCTTTGCTTTGTTACGCAGAATGGGAAAGAACCTGGGGATGATCAATCCCCTCGAGTTGAGCCTTGCTCCAGCGATCAGCCCCGGTTCGAACCTTTCGGGTTCGTTCGCTATCGGACCGGAGGGACGTCCGTATTTTCCCTAAATTTAAAATACTTAATCAAAGCTATTTTATATTTTGTTGTCGTATATTAAGTCACTATGATTGAAATTAGTATGATAACACTAATCTTCATATTTTTGCCTATCATTCGAAATCAATACCTGAGATAATATGTGTACCAGCTATCCTGTGATTCTTTAGGATCTCTCTGATGATTATGATTTCGAAGGCATCTGGATCCCTTCGAATTCAGATGCCTTCGATCGAGGCCATCTGAATCCCTACAAAGGGCTTTTTTATCTACTATAAACGACTGCAACTCTACCTACGTATATATGTGTGTCATAAACGGTTTCTTTGTATTATTAAAACTCTTGTTTTTTCAGTGTATTTTTTTTTCTGATACCCGGCATGCGTCGCAATGCCACAAGCGCTTAGTAAATATTTGAAAGGAAGTGCAGTACGTGGTTTATTACTTCATGCAACGTGTAGCGCGAGCTAACGGGCTAAGATCCAAAAGCATGCATGTGCTTAAGCTCTCGTCTCGAAGCCCAACTATTTCCCTCTCTCTCTCTCCCGTGAGCGATGTTAAAACGACGTATTGCGCGCGCATCCTTCCTTCTCTCTGTCCCAGCAGCCCCGCCACGTCATAGGATGGATATAGTCACAGAAATTATAGAGTGGTCATGCATCTGTTTTTAAGAGTGAGTCACTCTGTGCAAAGAGAAACATTGACTTCCACCAACATTCAGTGTGCATTGTGCGCTGTTCGCAAGTACAAGACGTCTTTCTAAGGTGCCATATACGCTATCGGACGTTCTCGATCTCCATAGGATCCTCCCTAAATTACGATAGGATTCACTGAATGAAAATTTTAGCAAGAAGACGGTTTATAAGTGAGTAGCGAATCACATTTTTTTTTATCCAATCCAGTCACCCAAAGGCGACTCTGCACGATTTTATTGATCGCCTCAGTATTTACTTTTTACATATTCAAGTAAACGATCAAAAATATAAATGCTACCAATGTGCCAAATTTATTGGTATGCTGAAATTCTCAATGACTGTTGTGGAATATAATAATATATTCGTAGCACATTCGATGGTGAAATAGTTTCTGAGTCATTGATTATTTTAAAAAAGTATTTGTATGTGACATTGTGATCCAAAAATAATTGATTAGGCTCTCCCACGTCCAAAAAGTAAATCTTAGCACATTGTATGCGGATCCGGTTTGATGAGTGATCCCGAAAGTAAGTGTACTGTGACAATAACGGACTGTAGTTTTTGTTTTTTTTTTAAAGTTGGCCATACTGAGTGATAGAAGGGGATCTCCTGACAAAGCGAGCATAGCAAGAATACGATAATACGTAAATTTACGCTGTAGTGTCCAGTTACGTGAAAGATGTCAGTAAGAAATCCCGCCAAGTGCGAACGAGTTAATAGCGCCTGCGAATTTCTTGCGCGACTTGAATTGGAAGGCTTAGAAGATTTTCTGAACTCTATTGTGACTGGAGATAAATAATGAGTAGCTCATTACTCGTCAAAAAACAGTCGCCACACTAATTCCCCATCTGCTAAAAAATTCAAAACCACAATTTTGGACAAATAATCATGGCTTCAGTGTTTTGAGACCGAAAAGGCATCATTTTAGTAAAATTTCTGCCTCAGGGAAAGACCATTGACGCACAACGATATTATAAAGCCCTAAAATATCCAAAAGGAGGGGTATGCTGACGATAGGAGTGTGCTTGTTGCACGATAACGCCCGTCTTCTCGCAGCCACCAAGATGCTCTTAGACTCATTTTGTTGGGATGTTTTGAACCACCCCCCGTATTTCCCTGACTGGCGTCTTCAGATAGTCATATTTTCCCTTCCATGAAAGAACACACGGGTGGAATTAAATTTTCAAGCGACGAACAGGTGCAGAAAGAAGCTCTAAATTGGGAGAAGGAGCTGGCGGAAGAATCCTTCAAGGAGGGCATAAAAAAGCTTGTGCCACGACTCACCAGATACATTGAACGGGATGGCGATTATGTTGAAAAATAATTAACAAGTGTATCAAAAATATCCTGTATTTTTTTTCAAATACACTTTTTCTATAAAAATTTAGTACACTTACTTTCAGGATATGCCTTGTATATGTAAAAAAAAACAAGGATATTAAAAAATGATATCATATGTCGACAGATCAGTCGTTCACTTAAAATGGCATTAATAAATGTCTCTAGTCAAATTAAAAGGACTGAGATCACAGTCACCCGCAATCGACTTTTTGTGAAGTGAGATTAGTTTCCCGCGCTCAACGAGTGACGCACCGAGGACTGTAATCCGTCTCCCGCATTCAATGTGTTATTCAACGACTTTTAATCAAATTGAACTTTAAAAATATTTTATGGAAGATTATTCTTAAGGTGCTATAGCATAGAAATATTACGCGACTGTTTGCTTCATTTTCTGGAAGATGTGCTGCAGACTTTATTTTGTAAACAAGGAAATTAAAATTTCAATTCAAAAAATCATGGAAAGAGTGGTATCAATCAGTTGACTTGATCAGTATCTCTCATATCATATCTCTATCATCGCCATTCAATTCAAAGAGAAATGAAGAAGAAGAAAATAGAAATTTTGAAACGCATTATGTGACAATACAAAATCACGCAGGAAAAATCAGGTTGCTTGGTTGTTAGGATTGTTTTTTTTTCTTTTTGAAGATATCCAGTTAAAATTATCCCACATAAATAACTGATGCCATGACTTTATCTTCAGATGGAACTGTCTTCGCCTTCTTCCAGCTCTATTTTTTGATTGTTCCGTTGTCTCAAGTGTAAAGCGATGGACCCATGTTCATTCATCAGGGTCGTAACTAGGGCGTGGCAAAGCAGGCGCCTGCCACGGGCGCAACTGGACTTGGGGCGCAAAACGTAGGATACCGACCCGATTGAGAGAGTTGCACGTGGTTTTTATTTTGCTTGACCATTCTACTTTAAATAATACGCGTTAATTGACATATCAGTATTACGGAGTCATTTTCGGTATCTTTCGTGGGGTTCCCCTGCGTCTTCGTTTGCAGATAATACTTATTGTGCCAGATAAGTCTGCATATTTTCTTCGCAGCACTTCAAATCTTATCTTATCCAAATATAATATAAGAAAAATTAAACAGGATCCTCTGTCACAATAAAAAAGGTTGAAAACAAGTACTTTTCATTCTCATTACTCTGAAAATTGACTCGAAGTAGATAAAGCCACTGGACAGATAATCGATGTCAAGCTCCTTCCGAGAGTCTTTGATTTAAAGTGTCGGCGAAGATGGTATGTAGAGACTTATTTGGCGTAATAAGCAGGTATTATCTGCTGACTCATGACGGTATTTGACGGTAACTGTGCGTCAATGGGTTAAATGAGATTATCTCGAATCTGTATTTTCAAAAACGACTTAAGTTGGGGCTTAAAAAGTTTTAAATCGAACTGGCTGAATTTTTGGGAGTTTTTTTCAGTATAATATTGTTGATTGGATATACTTAAAGTTTTAAGGTTTTCGCGTTAATAAATTACTTTTTTGGGGTAAAATTTGTCAAGAATATATGAAAATTTAACTAAAAAGCCGACTTAGTTTTTAATTTTATACATTAATAGGTTATTATATTCTTCTCTTGCACATATTAAAAATCAAAAATTTATTTTCAGATCTATAGAAAAAAAATTGACAAATGAACAACTTCTTGATATCACGAAAAAATGGGGGATGGGGAGGGGGCGCGATTTAGATTTTTGCCACGGGCGCATCATACCCTAGTTACGGCTCTGTCATTCATGGTTTTTAATCGACGTAAAAACTCGGTTTTATTGCTGTGAACATCGCCAAACACTCGATTGAAACATCCTCACAACGCATTGTTAGTGAATGCGGCACCCATCTTGCACACAGCTCTCTCATGTGCAAATTTTCAGTCAATATGCAATGTACAGCACTTTTTAAAAGCTCTACCATATCTGCAAGCTCGCGCACTTACAGTCGACGGTCATCCAATACTATTTTATGGATTTTCATCACCATTTCTAGTGTGGTCACCTCATTTAGTCGACCACTGCGATGTTCGTCTTGGTAGCTCGTACGGCCTATTTCAAACTCTGCCACCCAATGTTTTACTGTTGTAAACGAAGGAGCAGACTTCTCCAGAGCAGAATCTAGCTTGGCTTTGATATTGGTTAGATTAAGACCTTTCAAATAAAAGTATTGTATCACATATCACATGTTTACATATTCACTGAGAACGTTCACTATTGATGACTAATAAACAAATACTAAATAATGCAGCATCTTTAAACTTGAAAAATAAGCTTTATAAGGTAGGTGCTTTCTACCGCAGTATTTTTTTAAACCACATCCGCCCTCTATACGTCAGATCGGGTACTTCTGGGACTGCAACATCGTATGTGCTAAGTGAAGAAAAGTGGGTAATATAACGCCAAAAATCAAGTTGTGTAGGTGTGCTTTAAATAAATATATTATTCTTTGACATTACTTCATATCATCACAAAACAATCATTTTATCCGACTATATTGTACATTTTTGTTACAGATGGGTAACGTCTTTGAAGATCTTCAATAAATTGTATGCTGAATTATTTTCTTGTAATCCCACTGTTTTGGGCTATACAAGTGGAAAAATTGAAAACATTTGGTGTTTTAATATAAACATAATCTACATAATATGAAGAGCAACATGAACAAAACGAAAAAAAGAAAAAAACTTATAGAAGGACCAAACGTTGTTGGAATGTACGGTATAAATCCAGACGGAACGTACTCCAGTGATTTGTCTTCTTTGAAATACGTAACTGAAGCCAATGGACCTGTTCATATGGATCTAACCATACACGATAACAAAAAAATAGAAGACAACGAAAGCAGTGAGACACAGGAGTCAAAAGAACCACTTGTATTGAATGATGAATACATAGAAAGTGTTAAAACCCAAAATCTAAAACTTGTTGAAACAGGGGAAATGGAAATGAATTTAAATAGCAACTTTCAAAGCAATTTTAAAAGCAATATTCAAAACAATTTCCTTAAATATTTAATGAAACATCCTGAATTTTTGTGTCAGAGGGCTGTTTCAAATATACAGGATGTTACATTTATATCCGACCGATGGTCTTTGAGAAAACTTGGAAATTTGCCATATGAAAAAAAAATGTTTAATTACTTTAAGGCTTGTTTGATTGGAGGCATTATATATATTTTCCAGGCTCATGAAAGTGAGGTTGAGCTTTTTAAGAGCACTGACGACAGTAAATTAGATGAATCAAATAGTGCCACAGGAAAAATAGATGATGAAGCAAATAGTGCCACAGAAAAGATGGACGATGAATCAAACATTGTTAAAGAAGAGGTAGATCCAGGAATGGTATGGGGGCTCGTCTTTGAAGATTACATGTTATCAGGTGAATGGATTGAACTATTTTATTTTTTGTAAATGAATACGGTAAAGAACCATTTTCTATAGTAGGTAATACGAATGACCCAATCCCTGCAGTCTGTCATCTGCTGCAGCCCCATTGAAGCTGAAATTGGACTCGTGGTAGTTCGCGGTAGTTCACATTTTTACCTCGTTCCTTCCTTTCTCCATCGCACCTTCAGGTGCTCGTATGTAATTTAAAGTCCGTCTTCCTCGTGTTGGTAAAGTGATCTAGATCCTGGATTCATACTATAAAGGTTTGGGTTCAAATCGAGATTGCGGAAAAATAAATTTCACCATACTAAAAAAATTGGGGGATTGGAAATATTAATATTTTCGTCTTGGTCCAGTTATACCCTGATTTTCTGGATTTGAAAAATTAAATACTGAGGCCGCGCAGGGATGCCCGTGAATCAAATGGTTGTCAGGCGAGGCTTAGTGGTCAGTTTTGCTACCTGACCCTAAACCCATTGATTTTTGCGTCCATAATTAGAGTAAAGAACCAATTTCTTATCTCCAGTTATTAAGTCGCCTAAAAACGGCATTTCGGATTCCATTTTTAGAAGTTGTTCACATGCGTTGATGCGGTCACCCAGGTTCTGTTCGCTTAACTCGTGTGGCACTCATACTCCTTGTCTCCACACATTCCCGATTTTTTCCAGATTTCTTTGAATATTCAACCAAGAGTATCCGAGATTAGCCGATACTTTTTCAATAGTTGCTGTTGGATTACTTTCGATTTCAGCAGTTGGTGTGACGGCATCCACCTTACGCAGTCTTCCATTTTCAGGGTAATTTTTTAAATCAAAATTTCCAGATCGAAATTTCTAAAACCAATTTTGACATTTGTGAAGATTTAAAATATCGCCCAGTTCATCGCAAATATTTTTATTGGTACAAAGCACCTCGGTGCGACGCGTGATTGATCAAGATCGATCGCGGCGCGGTCCGTAGATGATGGTCCCGACTCACGAGTCGGCTGCGATGAACGACGGGAACCGGTCAAGATATAATTCATTCGGTAATAAAGGGGCCAAATTTTGACAGTTGCTGCTGTTTTTATTATTCCCCGCTGATGTGATGACACCTCATAGGAGGTCGGAAATGGCATCATCCGAGTATCACTACTCCTTTGCAGAAATCTCTTCTTGAATGTAGAAAATCCGAATCTGATTAGTTTGCAATTTTCCCAAGATTTTCTTTCACGTTGTAGTGGTTAAATTTTTATTTTAAAAATCACAATTTATTTTTGATGAGTAAAGTCACCAAAAGAGTATAAAACACGACTTGAAACTGCAGCCGCCTAAGTGCAACTAATCCTCAAAAACGGTCAAGCAATAAAACGAAAACCACTTTGGGTTCTACTTATACTTGCCAGTTAATTCCAGTAGCACCTTTTCACCTGTTATCTGCTCTCTGGCCTTTTCTTTTTTTTAATCAAATATACAGGATACCTTTACAAGAATATCCAGTTCCTGAACCAAAGACTCAAAGGATCAAAATTTCTTTACGGAATTTGAAGAAACACCTGATTTCTCATACAAATTTTGTGAAAAAAAAATCTGGATCTAGCCAGACCACTTTCATTGACTCTGGGTGTATAAATAAAAATATCATTTTTTCTCGAAACACAAGGATCCCGAACATTTTTTTAAATTCTAAATGTTGTAAAACTTTTTTAAACAACTCATCACAAAAGAAAAATTGTCTGGCCAGATCATCTTATTGACAGAAGGGTTAAATTGATACGTGACATTATTTCAAATAATAGTGAATATTCATATTTCAGATCAACCAAATAAACAACCTGATCCATATAAAGTACCAAATCCACATCAATCTCCTCGTGTTTATTTCAATTGTGTTTACGAGTTGAAATTTTTTAACCATGACATTTTTTATTGGGGTGAACTTGATGGTGTTATGCCCCCTAAAAATTTTGAATACTTAAAAAGTGACAATGAAGAGGAATTAATAAAAGCACTTGGCGATATGGAATTTGTTGAATTAAAGTCTTCGCTAAAGAGGGATGATACCAACTCTTTTCGGTAAGTGATGTTTTCATTCATCGAAATATATGTTAATAATGATGTTACATATTGCATGAATTTAAATATAATTAATAATAAGTACTCCTGGTAACATGAATAATAGCAGTTATTCACAACATATAGGGATATATTCTATCTAAATATTTGCATTGATTCTGTTTACAGGTTTTTCAAAACAAAAGCGCTATGGATTCAATGTTTTTTTGGTAGGGTTCGTAAAGTTTTCATCGGCTATAGAACACTTGATGGAATTACTTATGAAGTTAAAAAATATTCTCTTCCAGAACTTGTGCATAATTCAAAGGTGATTGTATAATTATGATATATTATTAAAAAATAAATCTATTAACAGCCGATAAATTGTAATTCCAATGATATTTTTTAAAATGGCTTTTCACTGCTCATAATTTGAGATGATTGGCGTAAAAATATTATCAGATAGAATATTCTTAATTCAAGAGAAATTATATTTTCAGCTGGTTTATAATAGTTTCGCCTATGACCAAAACAAGTATGAAATTAATGATTATATTTTTTAGGGGTGGTATCCATCAAGAATAAATGACTGCGTAAATGATTACTTAACATTTGTCAAACGGACGTTTATTGACATTGTCGAAAATATTCCGCAAAATATGAATAATAGTGATATAAGATGCCTTCCAGCCATTCAAGTTAATTTTATGACTGTACCTAGGAGCTCTCGACCTGAAATTGTTCTTATACCTGAAACATTGGATACTAATTTGCTTGACGAAAATTATGAACTATTTCTAGCTATTTTGACATGGAAAAAATTTGGCAAAGATATAAACTCTGCTATAAAAAAAGCTCTTTTCTGCGAATCAAATGAAGATGATTTGTTTAAGAACACTATTAATGAAATTTGCCAAAACCTCATCAGTTGTAAGTTTCAAAAAGATACACGGAACGTCCAGACCGATGAGACTAACTCCCAAAAGAAGTCAATGCCTACCAACACATTTATGCCTAGTTTTATGAAATCATAAAATATTTCAAAAGGCATATCTTACTTATAGGAATATATTAAATTGTTATGAGCTATTAATTCTTATCCACGCAGACGACTACTGTTACTACGAGCGAAAAAGTCCTCAAGTTTAAAGGGTCTCAGATGAATCCGAGATTTTTATACGCCTTTTTTCCTGTCCTAATTAAGATTAAACCACTGTATTTCAGAATTTCTTCTGGTTCTTCTAGTCTAATAAGGATGTGAATCCATGAATTCAGATTGAAAATATTGTAAATTGGTTTATATAGTATTATAATAAAAATCTATACGTTTAGAAGTGTTACTATTATATATTTATTGTACTAAAAATTTGTTCGCCATTCAATATTGTTCATCATAATATACGAGTAATAAGCCCAAAGCCCTTGATGATGTTTCAGTCAAGTGTTTGACGATGCTTCACAACAATAAGGCCGAGTTTTTGCATCAACTCAGGATGAAACATGTGTCTCTTTATTGATCTTACTATTCGGAAATATGCCAACCCGCCCAACAAAAGTGAACAGCAAGTTGAAAAACCTGAATTTAATATAAATGTTTGCACGCTCATTCTCAATTTCGAGTGACCACTTGCGCTCGTGTTTCCAACCGGTCCGCTTTTCGGATCGCTAACATGACGAATGAACGTCTCGCGATCAAACGCCATACCCGAACACGTCTACAGAACTATTGTTTGTAACTCTCATTACAAAACAAAATTGTTCGAAGAAGGCTGATCGGGTGGGTTGTATAAATTTTCAATCGGTCGAAAATAGTTTTGTCTTTGTTTTATTGCGGGCTTATGCCGGTTGGGTCGGCTCAATGTTTAAGCTACAATAAAGAAAAAGAGGGATTAGACAACTTAGTAAAAATGGACAGAGTCAATCAGTGTTGATTTATATAAAGTAAAATGATCAAGTAAAATAAAAACCAACTATATGAGCTATCGAAAGAAGGGGAAGACTTGCACTTTGGTTGCAAGTTTTTTGTTAGTCTTACAGGTCGAACCCGAGACCGCGTCGATTTTGGACCATGACGCAATCCCCCTCTTTTCACTCCTGTTTTTTCGATGTCTTCTATGAAGTAAGTCGTAAGCCGGAGTTTTGTTGATGCCAGAGCCTTATATTTCGTCCCTCGCTGTCCCTCCTCGTCGATGAATAAGTCTACAAGGAAAAGATCATGTGTGGCGTCTGAAGCTTGCAATAAAAATAACATGGCGCTGAGAAATCAATATGGGGTCTTACATTACATATTGTGCACTAAAATATAAATTTCAAATACAAGCTTTCTGATAAACATAAACAATAAAATTGATATCATTAATACACAGGGCCGTAACTAGGGTATGATGCGCCCGTGGCAAGAATCAAATTTGCGCCCCACAAATTTAGGTGGCTCAAAAACTCTCAAACTTCTCAAAATAAGATAAATTAATTTTGATAAATAATTGGATTTTTGCGATATACCGACTTGAAGTACATACATTTCTCGTGTATTTTTCGTTTGGACGAAAATGGGGCGCACTGGCCGAGGGGCGCACTGGCCGAGGGGCGTAGGTGGTGTTGGTGCTGATGAAGCAATATAAGGAGATGATACAACGAGCGTCGAAACACTTTTTTTCGGGTATCCAAAAATGACTAATCGGGTCGACACTTAAAATTCTTACGAGCTTCATCGGGAACACTGATTATCCATAAAATTGGATCACCGCTAAAGTGGAGATAAAGCATCGCTAATCAATTATTATATCATGTTGCTTTGAATTAATGACATCGATGGTGTTATCTATCTCGAGCCAATTATGAGTAATGAAGCAAGTATGTACATATTATCTCCAAACGAAGAATCGGGAACCCCATGAGAGATATCGAAAATGACTCATTGCGAATCTTATGTCAATTTACGTGTTAATGCATTTAGAGTAAAATGGTCAAGTAAAATAAAAATCACGTACAACTCTCTCAATCGGGTCGGTATCCTGCGTTTTGCGCCCCAATCCCTGTTGCGCCCGTGGCAGGCGCCTGCTTTGCCACGCTCTAACGAACGACGGGAATGTGTTAAGATAAGGATATGAACCTTAATCCCCGATCCACACTATGGCGCCGTTAACGCTTTCGCGCGCGGTATCGTCATTTTAATTGGTTTCGTGAATCCGATTGCCGACAATATTCATGAATACCGATTAGTGCTTATAAGCAATCGCCAAAACAAACAATGAGTCAGTTATTCTGTTTCGTGTTTGCCTCTTGATTTCACTAATCGTTGTTATTGATAACATTCCAGCGATAAGACCGAAGTTTTATCGCCGTCGAACCATTCATCATTAAATTAATTGATCCACACGTTTTTTTTTAATATGTTCTTTACACTTTTCAGTGATTTTCAACCATTGTATTTTCTTTAATAATAAAACTATTTAAACCATCGCTAATACACACAATGAAAGGTCGATCGTTTTGTCTCGTGTTATTGTATTAGAGTAACGGGAGTCGAAAGCACACAAGCAGAGCAGGATTTTTTTGGGCAGGTTTGGCATCTCCATGAAGTCTCAGTGCGTTTATTATTTTTTGAACACCACCTGCAGCGCAAATAACATATTTTCTTTTTATAATTTTTTGGAATAGGATTTTTTTCCAAAAAAAATGACTAGAGTATTGCCTATTGTTGGAGTAGGTGTGACAGTTACCAATTCTCTACCATCTGTTATATGGGCAATACATAATAAGGATTCTATTAAATTGTCTCTAAATTGTAGAAAACTTATCACCTTTTCCATTTTAATGCGGTATAAAATCCACGCATTAAATACTGACATGTCTAACAAATGGAATATAATTTTTTTATACCACCGAATTGTTTTTCGAGGACAAGAATAGTATGCTATGAGTTGGCCTGACCTGTCAACATCACCCATAAATTTATTGTATTCCACAACTTCAATGGGCTTTATTTTTATGATTCCATATCTGTTAGTTTTTTCGATGAGCTGAGGGTGATATTTGGTTGTAATGCGTCTCTAGTATCGTGCCATTTTGAAATATATATATATTATTTTTTCTTAACCATATGTGTTCTCCCTTTTTAACCTTCTTCTTTGTTATTTCTGCTGGATTTCCTCTTCTATTTGCACGCAATGTTCCTGTTGTATGCGTCCTTTTTTCTAATAGTTTAGTAGATAATGAAATGTTATTAAAAAAAAATGTCCATAAAAACATGATGACCTTTGTGGAGAAATGGATTCATCAATTTAAGTACGATCATCAATCAAAGGCATCAATTTTGGTTCCTCTAGGTTCGTTATCAAATAACCTTCCTCTATAGATTTCTAGATTATGGATGTATCCATTTGGGGAACACAATTTATAAAATTTGATGCCATATTTAGCTTTCTTCCCTTTCGTGTATAGCCGTAACCACAGTCGCCCTCGACGAAGAAGAGATTCATCTAAAGAAATTTCTTCCGATGGAGAATATATATTTTGAAAATTCGAAACAACGATGTCAACAGTGAGCTTATTTTTGACATCCTGTCATTGTTATTTATCGTGCAATTTAAACATCTCAATATTTTTTCGAATCTTCTACTCGACATAATATAAGAAAATATTGGATGATAATACAATGAAGCTCGTGAAAACATTTTTCTTAGTGTTGGAAAGCCTATATGCCCACCGAGCAGACACAGTCCAAAAAATTTTTCCAATTCCATATAATTTATTTCATTGAATTTGGTCACCATGCAGTATCTTGTTTTTGGTAAATTGTAAAAGTAAACTTTTTTCTGAAAACTTTTTTCAAAAAAAAAATATTTTGGGAATAAACATTATTTTATGTGATTTTGCCGAAATTGGTAATCCGAAAGGTAAGTACATAATACTTTTACGTGGGCGATGTTCATAAAATGTATCTACTCCAAGTCGGTGCATCACAAAAATCGAATTATTAACCAAAATGAATTTATCTTACTCGGAAAAGTTTGGGAGTCTTTGATCCATGTTTTGTAAATGGTTTGTTATTGTGTCCCTGAAGGCGGCAGGCATAGGACTAAGGCCCGATCCACACTATGGTGCCAGTAACGGTTCGATCTCGCTCCAGTCTCGGTTCGATCAAATCTCGCTGTGTCCACACTACTAGTCTCATAACGGCACGGGCACGGTTCGATCTCGCTCCGATCAAATTTCGCTGTGTCAACACTACTAGTCTCACAATCAGTCTGTCTCGATCCACGGTCGAGGTATAACGTTTATAATTTTAACTCGTAACAAAATAGCGTTTAATTTTTCGGTATACGAACTAGCGATAATAGCACATTTTTTTAATGAAGATACAAACAAAAAACAATTGCAACGAAGAAAAAAAATGTGGATATGTATGACTCATGACTAGAGATACGTGTTTTTAGCATCTATTTTTTTAACCTTTTAACTGCCACTCATCGGCGCGTATAAATGTGACGCGCCGGTGAGTCGTTGGCATTTAACAGGTTAAAAAATTGCATTTTTATTCTTGAATTTAGCGTTATGGAGCAAATAAAATAACACATTTTAGCATCTATTTAGCGTTTATTTCTTAATCACAAATTTGAAGTTAAATAGTCTAATTTAAACATAATTTACAAAACGATATACATACATATATTATAGAAAACATTTGATATTAATTAAACATGGGAGAAACACATCAATTAAATTTAAATAATGATTAAAATTGATCATCGAGCAAGTTTTCTATTGACGATTGTTTCAATCTAGTACGCCGATCGTTCACAATTAAATTGTATCTACTGAAAAACCTTTCTGCATCAACGCTATTTGCAGGACCAAGTGTATTTGTACCAAGATCGTTCTAATGTGTATATTAAATTGATAAACTTATATCTCGCCAACAAATTTGCATTGAATTTTTAATGTATTTGTGTCAGACTCATACAACTGTAAAATTCTTCCTTTACTTGTTATATCTGAGTTTTAAAAATATCTATTAATACATCAAAATAAGCGTCCAAATATTTGACTGATTTGAACCATGATTTCTAACGGGTTATAATTGGACTCGTAATACTGCTGGGAGATGAGGTTACGATTTCTACAAAAATGCAACATAACTTGATTTTATTTTGCGGGAATGCAAAAATGACATTTTATGTCATCTCCATGACTTCTTTCTTCATATCTGCTCCACATAATGAAATATAAGTTCTTCTTAATTGATCTGCACATGAAAAATCACTCGATCGCAAATCACATATTCCCGAAAATATTATTTCACCGCAGGATGGTTCAACTTTTCCGGGGAAAGTTGGCTTTGAGGCACGTGCAAACGGTTTTTTTTATGAATTTCGATTTTTCTTGTCTTCTATCTATTATATTTGTTATGGTCGATTGACGAGTTTTACTTGTGGCAGGTGTCAAAGCTTTCTTCTTGTGTCCATTCATATATTATATTAGTGTTTGGCATCTTAGACCATAGACAAGAGTCGAGCATAGAGTCGAGCATAGAGTCAGGGAGGATTGTCTTAGTCATTTTTCAAGATTAACGATATTTGGAAAAAATATTCAGCAGTTTTAACCTTTTAACTGCCAATGACTCATCAGCGCATCAGGCAGTTAAAAGGTTAATAAAATTTCGCATCTAAGTTTTAACATATTCACAACAATTACGCATTTATCGCTTCTATATCGCATTTATCGCAAAACGCAATAATCACGTATCTCTACTAATGACCCATGACATTGATAAGTTATGACTAATGACAGTTCCGATCTCGCTCCGGTCAAATATTCTTTCGGACAAACCGGTACCGGCGCGATATCGGAGTGGAACTGGGGCGAGACGATAGTGTGAATACTCCCATTGTTTCTCGTGTAAGAATATTTGATCGGACCGAGACTGAAGCGAGATCGAACCGTTACTGGCACCATAGTGTGAATTAGACCCAATCTGTCTCGATCCATGGTCGGTGTAGGACGACTTTTAAATTTATCAGATAAATTTGACTCGGCAAAAACTGGCATTTAATTTTTCAATTGAAGAATTAGCGATAATAGCTATTATTTTGAATAAACAGGATACAAATAAAATAAATTACAACGTAAAATTAAAAAAATAAGTATATGGATACATCCCAATTTATTAACGAAAAAAAAGAAGGCGAATATCACACTTTATAACGTCATTTGATAGACGACGAAGACAAATTTTTACAATATTGTCGAATGGACTCGCGAATGGACATTTGGAAATAAATAAAAAATATATTCAATTTACTACATTTTACTTTGTATGTAAAATATTTTTTAAGTGCCAAATAGTCAACTATTCTTTTAAAATTTTCGTCAATTTTACCATACACACTTTTTTCTCGAAAAAAAAAACGCTTCTAGAAAAGTTGGCAAAAATAATTATAGTGTAATTATCTATTATTTATAATCAAATTCTATAAATTATACGCATAAATACAAACCTTTTTAAGAATTCCACGATTTATTGACAGCCATAATTAGATAAAAAACGTAACATTTCGCTGCACGACCGATGATATTGGTACGTATGACTCACGACTCATAACATCGGTGTTGTGCTAATGAGGTCATGACTCATGACAGCTCCGATCTCGCTCCAGTCAAATATTCTTTCGGATGAACCGGTACCGGCGCGATATCGGATCGAAACTGGAGCGATACGATAGTGTGAATACTCCCATTGTTTCTCATGTAAGAATATTTGATCGAACCGAGACTGGAGCGAGATCGAACCGTTACTGGCACCATAGTGTGGATCGGGCCTAATCCGGCGCGAGAGGTTTAGGTTGAGCGAGGTTTATTTGCACTCATGTGCTGCAGCGACGAACGGAGTGACGATATGCGCGCAGGAAAGCGTTAACGGTTCGATCTCGCTCCGGTCTCGGTCCGATCAAATATTCTTACACAAGAAACAGAGTATTCACACTATCGGATCGTTCCAATCCCGTTTTTTGTATGAGAATATTTGACCGGACAGTGATAGTGTGGATCGGGCCTAAGATTATTGTTTATTTGTATTTTAAAAGTAAAGCGAAAATTAAAGCCAATATTTGTCAATAATCATCCAAATAATGCTACGAGGTCATCAAGAAAGTAAGGTTACAAGGGCTCCTGAAGTCGGGGATGTTTTTTAGAAAAATGGATTTGTGGATAAAAAGTATAATTGCTTGATAATAGTTTGATATAGAAAATGTATTATAGCATAAAGTATCTTGAATAATGTGTAATATAATAAACAATTTTACAAAACTAAATTAAAATCCCATGAAGCGATTTGTATAGTTGTATAGCTTCATCGTCTTGGTTTTATATTATATTTATTAACAATTATAATTATGAACTATTATTTATATTATTATTCCAGAGGTTTAAAGTCCAGGGGATCCCAACCTTCTTCCTACATGGGCCCCTTTTAAAATAATCATTTCTTTCATGGAACTCCTTACATTTTTGTCTATAATACACAATATACTCGTAAAATATAAAAACAATCATAGTACATTAGACCCGCGGTAATTAGACAAACGTTTTGCAAGACAGTTTCAGATTTTTCATTTTGTCGGACTATAGAGTACTGCCCCCGACCCCTTGTAGTCCGGAACTTTTTGGAAAGGAATACTTGTAATCCGAAAAAATATGAAAATTATGGGATATACATGGATAACACAAGGTTTCACATTATAGAATGAATGTCATAAACACAATGGCCATAGCAGTTATAAAAAATAAAAACCTGCTATCGTCATCAAACGATCTTTGAAACATTTTAACTGTCCCTTGCCAGCTACAAAGTCTCTGGGCCCAGATATAGGTGACAGCGTAAATATTTTTAAATGACGATTCTGAACACAGGAACATTTATATCTTATCACTCTCCTTACACACATTTTTTTTTTTAAATTCGATATTAATAGGATTGAACTATAAAAGCATATTTTTCCAAAGCAGCCTCACTTTTTTGGTTTATATCCTTATATCGACTTCCTGTAGTAAGTTGACTACAACAATCTCAACTGAAGTTTGTTTATTTTCATTTTGTATTGGGTATGTGAATAAGTCTCTGCCGTTTCACCATCAGATGATGGTATAACTTAAATAGTGACGCATCTATGCATATTGAAGTACTACAGGGTGCGTTCCGAAAGTAATGCAATTGAATTTCCCACGCCGCTCCTATTGGTTTGAGTGGGATCGGACTACTTGGAGTAGGTGGTGGGGATCCTTGGCTTTGCCGTGAAACCGATCTCAGTGCTCTCCAAACTGTGGAAGTGGTAGGACGTCAATTATTGTGAACTTCTGCGCACCGACCGTATCACGGAAAAAATGGAATCGACGATCGAGCAACGTTTCAAGTGAACTTTTGCAACGTGTTGAAATTGAACCTAATTATTAGGACAATGTCATCACTGGTGATGAAACCTGGGCTTTCGAATACGACCCAGAAGCAAAACGCCAAAGCTCTGACTGGCACACCGACCAGCCCCCCAAGCCCAAAAAGGCAAGAAGGAGCAAATCAAAAGTGAAAACAATGCTCATTGTCTTTTTCGACAGCAAAGGAGTGGTCCATAAGGAGTTTCTTCCTGAAGGACAGACAGTTAACGCTGTCTACTACGTGGATGTGCTGGAAAGACTCCGAAAAAGGGTCGTCAGGACGCGAAAAGATATCTCCGCTACTTGGCAACTCACGACATCACAAGGTGCCAACGCTGTCCCCCCCCCCCCCCCCTTATAGTCCTGAAGTCGCCCCTTTTTTTTTGTTCCCTCGGATTAAGGCAGCCCGTTTTTCCCGTTTGCTCGTAAAGAACCCGTTTTTCATCCATAGAAGAGAGCCAATCAGCCGTGACGAAGGCCTTGCGAGAGGTCCCCGAAGACGCCTTCCAAGGTGCCTACCGGTCATGGCAGAGTCGCTGGAAAAAATGTGTAGAGGCCCAAGGACAGCACTTTGAAGAATTTTAAGCATATAGAATCCTTGTGACGAGCTATGGTGATCATGCTCTGAAAGAACATGCAGATATTGGATTAATCGCTTCAAAAATAATGATTTTGATGAGAAAGCAAAGCCCAAAAACACGATGCCCAAAGACACAATAGTGTAATTTTGCAGCATGATAACGCTAGGCCGCATGCTGCATCAGCGATCAAAATCTACCTGGAAACAATGAAATTTGAATTTTTACCCCCACCCGCCATACTCTCCCGACTTTATTTCTTCTGATTAACACCATTCCGATCGATAACTCATGACCTGGTTGGGCAACACTTCACTTCTTATGACGATACAAAAAAATTGGGTCGATTCTTGGAAGGCGTGTTCTTTTTATCGACATGCATTACTTATTTAAAATTAAGGGATTTTCTCGAAAAACGGCGAGAACTTATTCACACACCCAACAATTCAAATGTGAAATGGCATAAATAAATATTACAATTTTTGGACTATCGATACATGCAAAAGTAAAAAGTACAAGATTCAAAATTTAATGTCTTTCTTACTTATGAAATAAAAAATGACAGCATGATGGATGCTGTGAGAATATGGACCACAATCAGGCGACGAAGGCAACGATCACTGCCTTTTCGTCAACTCTTTACAGACGCTTGAAATAATTTTATCAATTTGGCCACGTGATTCGTTGTTAAAGGCATACATAATGGCTGGTTTTACAGATGTATTAAATTTTTCAGCCAGAGTTATGGCAGAATATGCTATGAATGCTCTGTCGAGAACAATTCGCTGGTTAGATTTTTCGTGCATTGGGAAAAGTTCGACTTTACCAGTTTCGGGTATTGTCTTAAAATAAAGATCGATCGGCGGCAGATTTCTTATGTCGTCATTTTCAATGTGCTGCATCGTCTTCACAACTGCAATGTAGCTATTTTTGACATATGTCAACGTGGTCGCTATGCCATCGATTGCTGTATCGGGATCCCAATTCTGAAAATATCACAAAAGTATAATTAAAACAATAGATGTTTTTTGTAATCTTTACAGAACGTTGAAAACTATCGATACGCTACATGACGTGTTGATCTATATTAGAGTGGAATCGGACACCGTCATCCATGCGTTAAGAAATTCAGAACCTCATTTCTGACACCAGTGAAATGCTCGATGTGATTTTTTTTTTTTTTTTTGCTTTCTTATTTTATTGGCGCTAATTTTCTTGGCACGTAGAGAAATGGTTAAGAAAAGATGTAACACCGAGTTTGAGTAGTTTTTGGGTCGAATTTAATATATATACAAATTTAATGCTTTTATTGAAATTGCTTCTAAACAAGAGCGAACGTGCGAAATCGAAAGAGTTTCTTTAAATTACCTGTCTTTTATCAACCAGGTCTTGAAGCGAGTATTCTTTAACTTTATGCGTAATTCCTTCCCATGTTCTATATCCAATGAAACACCTATTTATTCTAGTTAAAAAACATAAACTCCACAACTGTCTTGATTTAAAATACCTGAAATATAAGTTAGCATTCATATTTTAGATGAAACTGTAATTGTAATATCGTATTGAAAATTACGGATTTAAAATGCGCGGTAAAACAGTCGCGTAATCTGATCACTGAAAAATATAACTTTTTGCAGTCGTGTATAGCAATGCTCCGCAACCTTTTTCCACCTTCGACACACCAAAGTTCTTCCTTAAATTTTACGGCACATCAAAAGCCAAAATAATAGATATTAAAATAGCTTTCGCCATAGTACGAGATATATCCCGAAAGTAAGTGTACTTTTATATTTTTTTGAAAAAGTGTTTTTTAAAAAAAAACAGGATATTGTTGATACACTTGTTAGCTATAGCTATTTCAATATAATCGCCATCCCGTTCAATCACAAGCGTCTTTATGCCTTTCTCGAAGAACTATTCCGCCAGCCTCTTTCCTCATTTCAAAACCTCTTTCTGCACCTGTTCGTCGGTTGAAAATTTAATTCTACCCATGTGTTTTTTCAAGAAGGAGAAAGGGTTATAATCTGAAGGCGCCAATACGGAGGGTGATTCAAAACATCCCAATCAAACAAATCCAAGAGCGCCTTGATGGCCAAGGCTGTGTGAGAACGGACGTTGTAGTGCAACAAGCACACTTCTCAGCCTACTCCTCCTTTTGTTTACAATGCTTCTTTTGAAATTTTTTAGGGTCTTACAATATCGTTGTGCATTTATGGTCTCTCTCTGAGGCAGAAATTCGACCAAAATTATGCCTTTTCGATCCCAAAACACTGAGGCTATGATTTTTTTGGGTCAGAAATTGTGGTTTTTAATTTTTTGGCACATGAGAAATTGGTGTGATGCCACTGTGACGGCTGTTTTTTTTTATTCAAGTATGTAATGAGCCACCCATATTTCATTTCCAGTCACAATAGAACTCAGAAAATCCCCACTTTCCAATTCAAGTCAAAGGGATCACAGAATGTGGCTCGCACTTGGCGGGATTTCTTGATGACATCTTTCACGCAACTGGACACTACAACATGAGTTTACGTACTACCATGTTACTGAGAAGCTCGCTTTTTCAGAAAATCTGCCTCTGCCACCCAGTATTGCCAACTCAAAAAACAAAAAAACCGCTGCCCGTTATGCTTACAATACACTTACTTTCGGAATAAATTTCATACATAAAAATATATCATACATACAATAAAAAAATACACTTTCTGGCGATATAAGTAGGCGACAGACGCTGGAAGACCGTTGAAAAATTATTTTAAAAAATGATCGCGGCACACCGGTTGCGGAGCACTGGTGTATAGCTCGGACAGAAATGAAAAATGTAAGGTTTGGGGTCGCGGCCCTTCCAGCAAGTGTAGAAACCCACATTGCTGTCCCTTACTTACACATACAGTCGACCCTTCTATAGCGTCGAAATAGGGACCACGCTATAAAAACAAAATGGTATAGAAAATTAGGCACCCGTGCAAAATTTGTACGTATTTAGATTGTTAACAAGTACAAGTGACTAACACACGCGAGGGGGCATTTCCTTTATGTGTTTCCCTCCGCTGCTTACATAAAAGACACCACAAATGAAGTAGACGCTATAGGAAGGCTGACTGAATTTTATTAATCTGGAGCTACCTTGCTGAATGCAATTTTACTCTTTGAAAAAAAAATTTTTTTTTACCCGAATCTACGATCGTCTTCGTCATGAACGCTCGTTCTTACTTTAACAAGCTCTATTTTTCCAGGTTCATCAATGAATTTCTGAATTTCTTCAGAAATCAAACTGTCAGAATCTTTGGGTGGCATAATTCCATCTAATGAATGCCAATAATAAACATCATGGCCAAATAGTTTCATCTCATAAGTACATATTGGTTTTTTTATATGCGGCACGCTTGGATCGGGAGATTTACTTGGGCTATCTAAAAGATTATGAATAATAATGAGGAAATGAAGTCAAATTTGTAATAAGACAACTTCTACCAGGATAGCGATCGTGTTTATTTAAAATCATTCTTGGATACGCGCTCAATAGCTCACCAAAGTTTCATCGCAATCAGATGAACGGTATAGGAATGTATCTTAAACATCCTAACTGCACACACGCTGACACACATTATTTTTATATATACTTGGGTCTGTTTTTGCCCGTTTTTATCCCTCATTTTTGTATGTAGTTCAAGTCTTTTTTTATGCGAATGTGCTTTAAAAAAATATACGACGAATAAACTGCGTAAAAAATTAATCTTTTGAGGAGTGAGCAAATTTAAAATCGATGAAGTCGTTGATGCCATAATCGCTTTACACCGATTACTTTCTGTCAGCTCCTATCAGCGTAAGACAATCTTCAATTCGACGCAGAGTCAATTGTAAATAAACACTACATACATACAAGACCACGTCCTTTCTTTACATAAACAATACTCAATGGCGTGTTTTCGTTGATGAATTTATTATTGACCAAATATGATTCACACAATATCCTGTCGTTTCTTTGCGTAAACCAATAACAAACTTGAATTCGAAATGATTATTAGCTGATAAGTTTGGGCTAACGATCTATACAATCGTGCGATGTATGCGGGGAAGCTCTCCGTCTCTGTCTTCCGAACTGCGCTCTGTCCCTGCCTGTCTCCGAGCTCAATGAACAAGAGTGCTCTTTCTGAATAAGTGGAGGGGGATGCCATACCGTGGCACAGTACTCCTTTATGGGTTAATGGTTAAATCGTCGCAAAGCTTAATCACCGATTATATTTCTAATAAGACGATTTCAACACAGAAGGATGATGAAATTAAGAACAATTCTAATTGTAAGGAACTCTTGCCTTCAACATCTTTATGTAATGAACTGGTTCATTTCATCCAGTGATTATCTGGGCCAAGTCCATAAATCATGCCAAATATTATCTTTTAATGATGATAGTTCTGATATATGTTGGTCGGAGTGAGATCGGATTACTTGGAGTAGGTGGTGGGGATCCTTAGCTTTGTCGCGAAACCGGTCTCAGTGCTCTCCAAACTGTGGAAGTGGCAGGACGTCAGTTATTGTGAACCTCTGCGCGCCGACCGTGTCACGGAAAAAATGGAATCGACGATCGAGCAACGTTTCAAGTGAACTTTTGCAACGTGTTGAAATTGAGCCTGATTATTTGGACAATGTTTTCACTGGTGATGAAACCTGGGTTTTTGAATACGACCCAGAAACAAAACGCCAAAGCTCTGAGTGGCACACCGACCAGCCCCACAAGCCCAAAAAGGCAAGAATGAGCAAATCAAAAGTGAAAACAGTGTTCATTGACTTTTTCGACAGCAAAGGAGTGGTCCGTAAGGAGTTTCTTCCTCAAGGACAGACAGTTAACGCTGTCTATTACGTGGATGTGCTGGAAAGACTGCGAAAAAGGGTCGTCAGGACGCGAAAAGACATCTCCGCTACTTGGCAACTCCATCACGACAACGCGCCTTGCCACAACGCGCTACGAGTCCGCGACTACGCAGACTGTTTTTTGTTCTCTCGGATTAAGACAGCCCTGAAAGAAACCCGTTTTCGTTCATAGAAGAGATCCAATCAGTCGTGACGAAGGCCTTGCGAGAGGTTCCCGAAGACGCAGACATGGCAGAGTGGCTGGAAAAAATGTGTAAAGGCCCAAGGACAGTACATTAAAGAATTTTAAGAGTTTGTGCAAATCTGTTCAATAAATTACTTTAAAAAAAAATTGCATTACTTTCGGAACGCGCCCTGTATGTATACTGAATGATAACAATAATCGTTTAAAATATATTTTAATAAAGAAATTTTAAGATAAATATGTATTGTGTTTTTATTTTTATGATTTTTTATTAACTTTTTTTATGCGATTTTTGGTGCATTTTATCACATTGATTTAAAGTTATGCGGTTTTTAAAAATAATGGAACGTATCCCCCAGTTTTGTATATAGTTCAAGTCTTTTTTTATACGATTTTTTTATGCGACCCCCGAGGAACGTATCTATCGCAAAAAAACAGACCCAAGTGTGTATATATATATACAGTAGAACCTCCATTATCCGGACCTCGATTATCCGGATTGTTCAAAATAAAAAAAAATACAATTTGCTGAAGAATTGTGTTCTTTTTTGCTCACGTATAGAAATACACTCACAAAATAATGAAGAAACAGTTATCAGTTTCCACAAGAAAATAAATTTAAAAGATTGTTGTAACATCACAGCAGATAGTTGGAGTTCATTAAAAGTATCAACTTTGAAAAATTCATGGAACAAAATCTTGAAAAGACCATTAGTAAGTTCCAGTAAAGCGGTAGAACCTAATATAGAAGACACTGTGGAAGCAATAGCACAAATATCCATACGTGCTGAATGCGACGAAGATGTAACCGACTGGTTAAATTTCGATGAAAACGATCCTGGATTTCAAAATTTGAATGATGAGGAAATAACTGAAGAAATATCTTCCTCGGAAGAACAAGATCCAAAAGACGAAGAAGAGATTTGCGAGGGAGGAGATATTGGTCCTACACATTCTGAAACTTTTCAGTGTTTAAATGTCGCCATGAAATGACTTGAGAAGCAAGAAGAATGTAAATCAGAACAACTTATATATATATTGAGAATATTTGCGATTTGGCAGCTTCTAAAAGAAGAGTAAGCTTTAAGCAAAAATCGATCATTGATTTTTTTAATAAAAAATAATTTATTATATGTGTATGTGCATGTAATTCTAAATGAGTAAAAATTATTCATATTTTACCTGTCAATTATGATTTTTTTCGATTATCCGGATTTTTCGTTATCCGGACTACTTTCATCCCCAATTAGTCCGGATAATCGAGGTTCTACTGTGTATATATATATAAGAAGACTCTTTTTCAATTTTTTTTTAAATACGATTTAAGATTCAACAGCTAGAAAACAATCATAGCATCGTCAGTGACGCGTTGAAGTTTATGCTGATAATCGTATCAGTATATCATATTTCCGCATACTGGCCGTATGCGGATGATCGTAATCATAGTTATCGAAAAATGAATCACGATTGCAGGCAACTGTGATCACAATTCTATTTATCTCAATACATTCGTATTGCTAAGCGAAATCATTAAAGGACACATCAGATACATTTGGAACAACACAATCGGTTATGGCTCAAATTCCGATAAGTTCACAGCCATCATTCACACAAAAGCAAAAAAATATGTGCGAATATCCTTCTCGAAAATAAAAAGGACTTTCGCATTTGCGAAAGTCCTTTAAACTAGCCCCGCATACGATGTGTTACGCCGCCTAAGGTACGAAATAAAATTTTACCGACTTATATGCGGGCGCGAATTAAGTGCTGGGGTAAAATATTGCATGGTCTTAAATAACACTTAAAATGACACTGAAGTAGGAGTTTCAAAATATGAAAAATTATACTATAATTGAATTTAACACTCGACGACTCGAGGAACGACTAAATAGATGATTAAATTTGTATTATAATAAAAAAAACTTACCCGAGAATAAGTAAGACTGAAAAACTATTCCCCATCCATTGTATGATTCATAATCAGAGATAATTCTTTCTGTCCGATATTCCCTAGTAGAAATTTCATTAAGATCCTTTGAAACTTCTTCAACACTGAAGCTTTTATTATCATCGATGATTTCAGCCGTCTCCTCGTTGAATGAAAATCGCTTTATGTAAATGATACCTCCAAGCAAGCAAGCATGATACCAAAATGTTACTCTTTTTTCGTATGGAAGTTCTGTCATGTGGGTCATCGAAGGGGTCATAAATTTAACATCTTCTATTCGAGAGACAGAGCGTTGGCACAATATGTCTGGATTATTTGCTAAATATCGGTTAATTCCGGGATACATAAATTTTCTTATTGCGCCCGTTTTATACATTTCTATGATTTTTCCCACAAATTCATCATGGTTTGGAAAATCTGATTTTTTCAAGCGACTTTCATCGTTTTGTGTTTGTCTTAAAACCTTTTCTTCTAATGCACCACCTTGGTCTTTCTGCTCAGCATTTGATTCGTTTGAAGTCACTTTATCGTGTAAAGTCAAATCATAATGGACTTTTCCAACTTTCCCCGTCAAAAATAAAAGATCTGACAGTTTCGCCGGATTACTATCATTTTCAACGATGTACATTCCCAGTAGTTTAGGACCCAAGATAGAACTTTTTTCATATGGGTGCTCTTCCATTTTATTTTATTTTTGGCATTCAATCTGAAAAACACGTTGTCGTCTATGGATAATCAAATACAAAAGTGTAAACAATTTAGACTTTTATTATAAAGGTTCGAGTTCAAATTCGGATTGTGTAAAACTTTATATCGTACCAGCAAATTTAGAATATCTGAATATTATCATCCACGACCAATCCTCTCGATCCAAGAGTAGCCTGATTTTCTGCTTCTGAAAGAGTAAATTTTGAGACGATTAACAACGTAGGGCGCGAATGTAAGACTGATGCAAATTGCAAAAAATAGTAAAAAATAATTATATTTGGTAGTTGTGCTGTAGTTTGTTTGTCAGTATATTTTAAATCCCAGAGTTAACGCTTCAAAATGGACATTCTCGCACACGGGTCCGTTCGTTTCGCTGGACGCGTCTTCCCTTGGCCAAGACTTTCGGTCGACTCCGTCTTCTCTTTTGCCAGACTTTTGCATTCCAACCTCGCGCAGAAGAGCGGAAAAAGAGCACTGTTACTCTCGTGAATTATACATACACGGTTTTACAGTGACTTCACCCGGGGATATTATTTCTGCCACACCACAGCACCATAGTATCCACAGTATTATGAGAATCAAAGTAAAACCGAGAAGAGAGACACGCACTATAACTCGCAAAATTCCCGATTTCCCGACAAATTATTTATTTCTGTCGCTGCAGATGAATACTTATATACTATAATACTTTTATGTAATTCGTAATTATATTACGGACGAATATAAAAATTCTGAACCCCGTATCTATTATATTTCATATCGATATTCCCATTATTAAAGTCGAGGTGTAGTAAATACATCATCGGTAGGGAAAAGTTAATATAACAATTTGAAAAACATATACGTATACGTAGATTAGACAGTTACTACCCCTAGGCATCGCATAAGCTCGCCAATAAGTAGTTACGCCACTGTTTCCAAGCGTCCAGATTTTGGCGAGAATGTCTCTCTTTAGTAGCCTTCAACATGCTGGTGAAGTGTACGATTTCTGTTAGATGAAAATTTCAATCTCGAATTTTTCGGGATTACGTTTACTAATCCCGGGATTCATGAGCACCTAAAACTATCCGGGATCCTGGGATTGGATTCCCTAGTCCCAGGCTATAAAGTCAAGGGTTAAAAACTGAGTCCAGGGGACCTCACACTTAAATTGCGCCAAGGACCTCACAAATGCTGAATCCGCCACTGATCAGTGTTAATCGAAAAAACGTTAAACGAGGGTTAATTGAATAGTTGAAATGGTTGAATAGAAAAAGTAACTCATTCCGCTCTGCTTACTCGAAAGCGGCTGTGTGTTTCGTGCAGCGCTTTTGCATATGCTTTTCAAGTTTCGCCTAAAGTTGGCGTTATACATATTCAAAAGATTGCTAAAATATTTCTAAAAATATCAAAGTGCGAAGATAAACACAAGCGCACTCGAAAAAGCGATTAACTGCACGTTGCTGCAGACAAATCAAAGGTCAATCGATTGCATCATCATATCACAACAAAAAATGAAAACAGAAGATTTTTTACAGAGTATATCTGCTGCTAAAAATTATTTAGCCAAGAAGGAGCGGTATTTGATTATTAAATTAAAAAAGTGGTTCCAACATTCCCTAGATTTGCGTTTTTTGTGGCAAGTTTTGATGCTTGTCATCGTTGCGGGCCCCAAAGAGGTTGTATCGGGAGCCATTGCTATTTATTGCAGCATCCGAATAATTCATTAGTCGGCCGTTGATTCAAGTCCAATCAGGATAAATTTATAAGGTTTCAAGTTCAAGTAGAAAGTTACTTAATACCTTTATGGAACCGGTTCTGCAAACGAAGCCACCTACTCACTAAACACACTCTCACTGCGCCATTGCAAAACTTCAATGAGTCACAGGATATGGAATCATGATATGAATTTAAAAATAGACTTCCTAAACAACGTTCACCAGTTTGGCATTGTTTACAAAACGAGCGTTCAGATCCATAGAAACTTGATGAAAACGATGATTATTTAAAATATGTACAGATGTGCTTGACCCAAAATCAATTAAAGCAATCAGCTCTTCGGTTAAACTCTAATTTATTTCCACACAAATTACATTGACTGCTACGGTATATTTTGATAAACGGAAGTTGCTATCTTCCTTTCTCTTGCTTGATTGCGCTAACGTACGAGGACAATTCAAATATAACCCGGAATTTTGCTGCAAAAGTTTATTAGTGATATATAAAAATACAAATGGAGTATCTTATTTTTCTACGTATCATACAATACAATATAACAGTGCTCCGCAACCGGTGTGCCACGGCACACTGGTGTGCCGTGAGCCGGTACAGGTGTGCCGCGGTCATTTTTCTAAATAATTTTTCAACGGTCTTCCAGCGCCTGTCGCCTACTTATATCGCCAGACAGTGTCTTTTTTTTCTTTTATTTGTGTATGAAATATATTCCGAAAGTAAGTGTACTGTAAGCATAACGGGCTGTGGTTTTTTTGTTTTTTGAGAGTTGGCAATACTGGGTGGCAGAGGAAGATTTTCTGACAAAACGAGCTTCTCAGTAACATGGTAGTACGTAAACTCATGTTGTAGTGTCCAGTTGCGTGAAAGATGTCATCAAGAAATCCCGCCAAGTGCGATCCACGTTCTGTGATCCCTTTGACTTGAATTTGAAAGTGGGGATTTTCTGAATTCTATTGTGACTGGAAATGAAATATGGGTGGCTCATTACATACTTGAATAAAAAAAACAGCCGTCACAGTGGCATCACACCAATTTCTCATGTGCCAAAAAATTAAAAACCACAATTTCTTACCCAAAAAAATCATAGCCTCAGTGTTTTGGGATCGAAAAGGCATAATTTTGGTCGAATTTCTGCCTCAGAGAGAGACCATAAATGCACAACGATATTGTAAGACCCTAAAAAATTTCAAAAGAAGCATTGTAAACAAAAGGAGGAGTAGGCTGAGAAGTGTGCTTGTTGCACTACAACGCTCGTTCTCACACAGCCTTGGCCATCAAGGCGCTCTTGGATTTATTTGATTGGGATGTTATGAATCACCCTCCGTATTGGCGCCTTCAGATTATAACCCTTTCTCCTTCTTGAAAAAACACATGGGTAGAATTAAATTTTCAACCGACGAACAGGTGCAGAAAGAAGTTTTGAAATGAGGGAAGAGGCTGACGGAAGAGTTCTTCGAGAAGGGCATAAAGAAGCTTGTGATTAAACGGGATGGCGATTATATTGAAATAGCTATAGCTAACAAGTGTATCAACAATATCCTGTTTTTTTTTTAAAAAACACTTTTTCAAAAAAATATAAAAGTACATTTACTTTCCGGATATATCTCGTACTATGGCGAAAGCTATTTTAAAATAAATAAAAAAATCAATATCTATTATTTTAACTTTTGATGTGCCGCAAATTTAAAAGAAGAACTTTGGTGTGCCGTAGGTGAAAAAAGGTTGATGTTATAATCGTTTTACACCGATTATTTTCTGTCAACTCCTATCAGCGTAAGACAATCTTCAATTCGAGGCAGAGTCAATTGTAAATGAACACTTGATAGCGCATACAAGATCACGTAATTTCTTTACATAAACAATACACAAAAAATCGATTCATTTGCTCCTCCTTTAGAAGGAAATTATAATTGGACAAAGACTCATGCAACACGCAGCGAAGAACAGCAAGCAGTTAAATAAACAAACACTCTCGATAACACACAATATTCGGTCGTTTCTTTGCGTAAACAAATAACACATTTGAAATCGAAATCATTATTAGTCGATAAATTTGGGCGATACAATCGTGCGATGCATGCGGGGAAGCTCTCCGTCTCAGTCTCTCGAACTGCGCTAAGTTCTCTCTGTCTCTATCTGCCTCGGAGCTTCAATGCACAAGAGTGCTCTTTCTGAATAGTGGAGGGGATAACGGAGGGTCTTCGATAGTACTCCCGTAGGAGTTAAATGCAACTCAACTGATCTCGTGAATACCCACCGATCATCATCAATTCAATGAACCTAATGCTAAGTTTTTAATTGATTTATTAATAAGATAAATAGTAAAAAATAAAGAGATAAAAGTTTGTCAAACTCCTTCCAAAAATGAACGCGCGACATTTTGCAAAGATTTGTGCAAACAAAAGTGAATTAAATTTGTTTGATTTCATTGGATGTTTCACGGGATAAACATTTTTTTATCAACTTATTATATTATATTGTAAAATGAACATGACAGCGTAATATTAGTATTGGGATCCCCCGATTACTCTTATAATCTTATCTGTGCTTTCACATCAATTTTCGAATTCCGAGAAATATTTTTTAGCACGTAATGTATTCTGATATCCCGCAATAACAATTTATAAAATGATCCCTGGTATTATATTTTTCATTTACAGCCAGTTTTTAAATCCATAAAACACGCATATAATTTTAAAAGAACCGATGAAATACCCTTATTGGTCGCGTTTAATTATTTTTTTTAGAATAGAAATAAGCATTCGCATCTCGTCAGTAAAATGAGATATCAATTTCTTCAATTTATGAGGGTAGCTATCAGGGCTGTAACTAGGGCGTGGCAAAGCAGGCGCCTGCCACGGGCGCAACTGGGCTTGGGGCGCAAAACGCAGGATACCGACCCGATTGAAAGCTGAAAGAAACACCTAAGAATACTTAAGCCATCGCTAGAACACACAATGAGGGTCAGTCATTCTGTCTCGTGTTATTGTATTAGATTAATGGGAGTCCTGAGAGAAATTGGATTTGTGTGGACGCATCTATATTTACCTCAATTTAAAATTAATTCACTTTAATTTTAAATTATATATGTGTCCCATAACTTTTAGGACTGTCTGTACAACATAAAGTATTGGTTATCATGACCACAATTCAAGTTCAGCGAAATTAGCATCCAGTGTGCAGCGTGCATTGTCAGAGTGCAGACAGCTTGCGTTAAAGGTATCCGTTTTATATTAATACTTTTATTTGATGATCGTTTATTGCCTTCTCTTGTTTAACCACACTAGTTCTATTAACTGAATTTTAAGAATGATATTACTATCAATCAAATGCGATTAAATGTACAATTGACGATTCATTATGTCGAGTCATTTTGTTTATTTTAACCATGCGTCAACGTTTATCAACGGGTCCATTCTGTACTGTTACTTAGATGCCCAATTCGTATATATACGTCAAAATGGGGCACAGAAAACATTATTTTATTATCTCCTTCTTTTACTATCTCCTTAACTGCCCAAGTCGTCTATATGCGTCAAATTTACAAGACACTTATTTTCTAAAATTTTGCCTAAGATCACTGTTAAAAATAGATATAAAAAATTGCGTATATGACTGACGGTAGGGGCATACCCGTTCTAAATATAGCTTATAAATTGTTTACAAGAACTCTTATCGGACGACTGTTGCTCATCGTGGAGGCACTTCTCGGTGAGTACCAAAGCAGTTTTAGACCCCGCAGGTCTACTGTGGACCAACTACAGTCAACTTTTCTATAGAACGCATTTCTATAGGAATTTTATCTCATAGCCTTTGCGATGATCTTTTCGTATGGTAGGTTCTCTATGTATATTTAGTCGGTAGCTGTTTATCTCTTGATTTTGCTTAACATTTTTGGCGAATCACTATCGAAAAACATTCCAGAGATAACACAGTATTTGTATAGCAGTGGAACAAATTATCATGATGTAAATCGATGAACACGTTTTTTTAATAAATGTATGGAAGTAAGAATTTTTCTTAGCGATGCATAAAGACAAATGGTTGTGCTTAATGTGCAAACTGATCGTTGTTCTACCAAAGAGAGGTTATCTGTCGTTGTGATTATCTCTGTAGTCGTGATTATCATCAAAAAAAAAAAAGTCAATCCCGAGAAAAAAATTAAATTGAAAAGTAGCTCCCAAGCTATAAAAGGTTGAAGTTAGCAATGCTGATAAAATTTCAACTGATAAAACTCCTTTCTGCTGACACACGTGCTAAAATACGCAAAATCTCCGATTTATCAATAAATTACAGTCGACCCTCCTATAACGGCGGGATAGGAACCAGGGTATAAGGCCCGATTCACACTATGGTGCCATTAACGATTCGATCTCACTCTTAGTCTCGGTCCGGTCAAATATTCTCATACAAGAAACGGAATTAGAATTCTTGTGTAAGAATATTTGATCGGAGCGAGATCTAACCGTCAACGGCACCACAGTGTGGATCGGGCCTTACTGTTTTACAAAAAAGTCTATGATTGAAAGTGAATAGACGCTAGGTTGAATCCGAAATTATACAGATCATAGAAAATGCCACAAAAAGCACTAAAAGAGGACGGAGTGGCCACGAGGTTTGTATGTCCGATCGGTCCGCTTTTCGAACCGCTGATATGACGAATGAGCACCTCGCGATCGGATGTCATACCTGAACATGTCTGCAGAACGATTACAAACTCTCATTATGAAACGGAGGTGTCTGAAGAAGACTGATAGGGTGGGTTGTTTAAATTTTACAATCGATCTTATTTTATGTCTTTATTTTATTGCTGGATAGGTTTGTCCAAATTTTTAAGCGATAACGAATAAAAGGGGGATTAGACATCTTAGCATATATATTAAAAAAACGAACAGAATCAGTCAGTGTTGGTTCATGTAACGTAAAATAAAAACCGTGCGCAGTTCGCGACCCGGTCGGTATTCTGTGTTTTGCGTCCCAAGCTCAGTTGTGCCCGTGGCGGGCGCCTGCTTTGCCACGCCCTTGTTACGGCCCGGCGTCTACGTATTTCAACAACATTTTTTGTTTTAGAGGGGCTTCTTCTGGAGCCTTTTCTTCAAATATAGTCATAAATATATTTGCAATCGCAAGGGATGAAGGAGATCCTATTGGGGCACCACTAGAACAACATAGAACATAGGGCAACATAGAATTCTCCGTTATACATGACATGGGTTAGCGTGAGACAGTGTTCGATCTGGTTAAAAATATGTTTGGGAACATTGTATTTAACTTCGATGTGCTTCATCGTGTTTTAGCGATTTTATTATTTTTAAGGATAGATAAAACTTGTGTAGGAGAGCTAAATAAACTGTCGTTGACGATGGACCTTAGTGGTATGCCTGATTGTGTAATTTTGGTAGCACAATTAATTTTAGAGTCTCCGACAAAATATATATCTAAGGGTCCTTTATTGTGGCACAACGGAGTAGACAGCCCCAAAGAAAAGCCAAAATTAAAATTGAATACATTTGGGGATTTTGTTAATAATAAAATTCATACAATAGTCTAACTTTAAATCAGACATTTCATACACTATGTTAGACTGAAATTCAGCACATATTAATATTTATTAATTATATTTTTACGCTAATCAAAGATACTTTCAGTTTCAGAGTAACGCAAACGAGACACATCAAGTAGAATGGCAACACGTGGACCCCCACGAGGAAGACAAAATAAAAATGAAATGAAAGGTCCTCATATGGTGGGAATGTATAGCATTCTCAAAGACGGCAGTATTTCTAGTGACCTATCCCAGCTTCGATATCTGACGGGAAATATGGACATCACCAAAGCAGATTTGACTATTCACGATGAAACCGCTTTGGAAGAAACGAAAAACAGCAATGACGATTTGAAATTAGAATACGATTCAGATATGCTAAACACAGAAAATTTGGACGATGTAAAAAAGCAAATAGTGGAGGATGTGGAATCAGGAGAAATCAAAAAGTATATATTGTCTCCTTTCAAAAAATATTTAGTGGATCATCCTAAAATTTTGCACGAGCGGAGCGCTGCAAATATCAATGATGTTCAAATTTTCACATCCAAAGAAGCTATTAGGAAAATGGCTGTTTTACGTTATGAAAACTGTTATAACTACTTTACCGCTTGCTTAGCTGGAGGCATTATTTATATAGATCATTATCAAGAGAGCCAATTTGAGCTTTCCGATGATGATTTAAAGGACTTAAAAAAAAAAGATTTTAAAGTGAACCAAGATAAGAATAAAGGGAAAAAATGGGGATATGTATTTGAAGATTATATGCTATCAGGTCAGTTTAAATTTTAATATTATTCATTTGAGACTCTGTCCTGTAACAAGTTCTGATTAATTTTTACGTTTACTTAAATACATTTGGATCTAGATTAATCATGAGTGTAAGTTTTATTAAAATATTTGGATTTTTACAATAAAAAGAGTTAATTAAGAATAAATCTATTTCCATACGCATTCATTTAAACTCTTTGTAATATGTAAATGTTCTGGATTATGTCTCAGAAATGTTGTATTTTTTAAGTGTGGCACTAATTGTATTTCTGTGTATAATATTCTTTGATTGGTCTTATTTAGAAAAGTTTGAGTCTTTGAGCCACTTAAGTTTGTTTGATTAAATGATTTTTGTCAATGTGGTGTGAAATAAGCTTTGAAGTGTCCACGAAGACAGTGTGCATATACGTCCTAATCTGGCGCAATAAGCAAGTATTATCCGCTGATGCAACATACCAAAAATCACTGCATGTGACTGCTGCAACCGTCAAAGCATTAAAGATGGGCTATCAAGAACATCAATTGCTTCAAGCTTCACATTTCTTAGAAATGTCCTGTTCTGTTTATTACACTTTCCTAGCAAATTCAATGGGTCATCATTCAAGGGTCTAAAATAGCAATTCTTTAGCTTATGTAGTCTGCGGACCCCGTCCCGACCTTAGGCATTGTATGCACGATTTCTTATTACGATTTCACTGTTACGCGATATGTAGGCAGAGAATATGAGACCCAAATGCATAATACATTTAAATTATCTTGTGGATATGAATATGTTCGACGAGTATTGCACCAATTTTATTTCTGTGTACATATAATATTCTCAAGTCGCTGATTATGCACACCGTTTTCAGATCATCCTAATAAAAAACCTGATCCAAAAATATTTCAAGGAGGGAAAAGGTCGTTTGTCTGCACATATGACATTGTAATATTTGGACATAAAATTCATTACTGGTCAGAACTTGATGGGATTATGCCACCGAAAGATCACAGAATTTTGAGCTCTGACGATGAAGAAACTTTGTTGAATGAACTGAACAAGATGGAGTTAGTGGAAGTCAAAACATGTTTAAGAGGAGAAGACACTAACGGTTTCAGGTAAAATAATTCCAATAACTTTACCAATTTCTTATTATTAATCTGTATTATAAATTAAGAATGCAATTAAAAAAAATCGCAATTTTTGTTTTAAAAGCTGATCCTTTGAATTAAATATAATAAGAATGTTTATTAATGCTCGTTAGTTATACACAATCATGTTTTATATTTTAGATACAATAAATGTAGAGAAACATGGATTCAGGGCACCCTCGGGAAAGTTGATAAAGTCGTTATTGGTTTTAGAAGAGAAGATGGAATTTTAAATTGCGCTAAAAAGTATTCATTGCCTGAACTTGCAAATAAAGCCAGCGTATGTATTATATATACATTTACAGAAAAACATTTGTGATACACTCGATTACATTTTTTTAATAAGTCTTTTCTAACTTATTGTGTGTTTTCAGGGTTGGAATCCTACGGGTCTTCAATTCAGTGTAAAAAATTTCCTTGATTCAGTTAAAAAAACGTTCCAAAATATTATTCAAGAGATTGATAACTCCACATTCAAGGGCGATATAAAAAATCTTCCACCTATTTCAATTGGTTTTATGACGTACCCCAAACGCAGCGAAGTTGAAATTGTCCTCGTGCGTGAAATCAAGGACATGACGATTGAGAAAGCGTTTGAACTATTTTTGGTTGTAATTAATGGAAAAGAATACAAAAAAATCATTGATCACGCTATAAAATATGCTTTTCAAAGCCGCTCAAATGAAGAGAATCAATTTGAAAATGCTCTAAACGATATTTGTAAAAAACTCAAGGAGCTGTAAAAAATATAATTTTGTAATTAGGATAATTTACAATTTAATGTGCTTATATCAGATATGTTGATTTGTAAATGTATTTTTGGTTAAATAAAGATTGTTTGATGCCATGGAATTTACATTTTAACACAAGTTACAAAAGTTTTTATTTTTAATCATTTCAGTGGCTAGATTGTTATAATGCATCAAATTTTGTCAACACTCTGGTTCATTCTGTATATGTATGCAATGTTCATTTACAATTTGTCTACTATTTTCAATATAAATGATTGTTTTCATGCAACCTATCACATGTTTGAAGCAACAATATAATTAAGAGAAATATTTTCACATGCAAATTCAAGAGAATATAATATTTGGGTATGCCACTTTATTATCGACATGCAGTTTATACACAATGACTACATCATGAGAGTAGGTCAGAAAGAGAATCATTTGTAATATCTTTGTCATATTTATCACATGCTACGTGCCGCACTGCCTCTACTGTGTGGTTTATATACGTAGCTAAACGCATCCAATACACTAACAAGCCTATTTTATTATATATTACACAAAGTTTCATCTTTTAGCAAATAATATTCGTTAATCGATCGGTGAAAGTGCTAGTTTAATGGAACGTTTAATGGCAAATTGCTCACACAATTCTGGTTTGGTACTTATCATTCATAGCTAAATGTGAGGAGCTTGAGCTGCCTTTTTTACTAGTAGTCATTGCCACAGCGCTATCTATGCAAATAGCAATGCAATTGCTCCATTGAATATTATGTATTTTGAAGAAATCATTGGTTCCTTTTAAAATTTCTTCACCGGTAGTTCACTCTGGAACCTCCTTATAAAATAAATAATGTTCTTTAATAAAGTCCTCGTCAACGAAACATACAATAGTCATAATAAATAGTAGAAAAGCACATAAATCAATTGTATACTTAAAACTCAGCGTGGTGAACAAAAGCGATTCTATTTGAAATACTTTTGTATCGATCGGCCTAAATTTATCGATTTCAAGCTCCAACAAATGCAAAACTGAAGACACATATGTACACTCAAACCTCTTTTTGTGTGATTTCGAATTTATGCGTTTTTTTAAAGCATTTTTTTTTAATTTCACAAAGAGTACGTATCGAGATATTTTGGAATAAATAGGAAATAAATCATCAAGATTAACCGAAGTTTGGAAAAAAAAAATACAATTTGGGACTAGTTTGGAATTTTGAAAATTTTGATTTCGTTTTTTTTTTGTTGCATTTTTCCAATGTTTCGGCCTTTAAAAATACATTCTCCAAAGGAATTTACAAAATTTTAACTATTTACGGAATTGTAGCTATTTTAGTGACGCGGCAACTTGGCCGGTCTTGCCATAATGAAATCATTTAAAGCGTTTTTCTCGAAACTACTTTTTTCAACACGGTTGACATCATATCTTAAATTTTAATTAATTAATTTACTTCCAACTGGGTACGAATCTTTTCTACATAATCCTCTATTATTTCTACCAGATTTAAGTCAACATTTATGTTTTAACTATTTAAAAAAAATTAAAACTGTGAAAAAATAAGGCCAAAAAATGACTTTTATTTTAAGTTAGAGACTATAGTGACATATTTACTAATTATGAATTATATTTTTGGAAAGAGAAAAACTACACAAAACAATGATGACATCGACACTGGCTATACTATTTCTTCCAAAGAAGAGAGCGATTTTGAATCATATCGAAAATCGCAACGAAAATTATCATTCAGCGATGTAGTTTATAATTAAAATAATTAGTATTTCTCTAGTGGATGTCTGGCATTTGTCAGACATCCTTAAAATTTTACCAATGATGCAAGAAGTCCTTTAACCCCTAAAGGAGTACTATCCCAAGGCAACCACATCCTTTATATGCGTATTCATGTATTCTAAAATCGAGTACCCGCCAGCAAAGCAATGCCTTGGAAGCTTCTTCACACATAACAAATCAATGAATAGCGAAATAAGCTCCAAAATTCAATACGATATGAGGTGCTATCATTACTTGAAAAATATATTATGAAAGAAATCACTACCGACGAAAACGAACATCAAAATTTAAAAAACATTAACAAAGGGTTTCGTATGAAAATCATGAAACTCAACTCCTTTCGTAAAATTGATATAATTCTTAAACCTGTCGATGGTTTGAAACGAAATTTTAGTGGTGCCTATAAAAGGGCTTACTGCATCGATATGTTTAAACAAAACAGTGGTTTTCAATATGTGGTACGAGTATCAGCGTGATAAAATTCAAAAAGTGATTTTTTGTTATGAATTGTATGTAAATGCATTGATTAGATACAAACATTATATTTGAATTGTGTATTTTAACAATGAAAATTAGCATGCCTATAATTATTTTCTGAAACATAAATCCACCACGACATTTAGCAACAATATCAGGATTTTAGTGAAAAAAAATGAGATCGGAGCTACAGTTTGAAATGAAAAATTTCAAGAAGAGGTTGTATCCCAAAGATTCCGACTGATATGTTATTCGAATTGAAACGTATGCAGTTTTCAATGCGAGCATCAACAAAGCACAGGATTTGTATGGACATACGAATCTATATTTACCTCAATTTAAAATTAATTCACTTTAATTTTAAATTGCACTTGTCCCATGCTTTCTCAGACTGTACGTCATAAAATATTGGATAACAAGACGTCAATTCAAGTCCAAAGAAATGAGCATCCAGTGTGCAATGCGCATTGTCAGAGAGCAGAGAGCTTGTGTTAAAGGTACCCGTTTTATATTAATACTTTTATTTGATGTTCGCTTATTGCCTTCTCTCATGTAACAACAAAAATTCTATTAACTGATTTTAAGAAGGATATTACTATTAATTAAATGTACAATTGTTGATTATTCATTTCGAGCCATTTTGTTTATTTTTAACCATGGGTCAACCATGCGTCAACGTTTATCACCAGGTCCACTCTGTATTATTATTTAGATGCCCAATTCGTATGAATGCGTCAAATGTACAAGACACCAACGATTTTTCCAAGGGCCGTAACAAGGGCGTGGCAAAGCAGGCGCCTGTCACGGGCGCAACTGAGCTTTGGGCGCAAAACGCAAGATACCGACCCGATTGAAAGTTGCACGCGGCTTTAATTTTACTTGACCATTTTTGGTATCTTGCTTGGGATAAATCTGCATCTTCGTTTGCAGATACAGTGTAATCTCGATTATCTGGGTGCGGATTATCCGTGTTTGAAAAATTTAATTTAAAAAAATAAGAAATTTAATTTTTGATACTCGGATAATAAGACAATTCCCGAATAGTTTTTTTTCTTAATAAATAATGAGTATTAAAACTATGAAATAAAAATTTGCATTGTAAATATGATATTATAATCGAAACCAAGTAGAAATTTGATGATTTGGATTATCCGTGTTTTTCGGTTATCTGTGTTTGTCCTTCCAGCAAGTATTTCTCATTACTATTACTCTGAAAATTGACTCGAAGTAGATAACGCCACCGGACAGATAATCGATGCCATTGATTCGAAACAATATGAAATAATAATTGGTTACACGCGAGGCGCACAATATTTTTAAGTATCGACCCGATTAGTCTTCTTCAGAAACCCGAAAGAAAGTGTCTCGGCGCTCGTTGCAGCATCTCCTTACATTGCTTCGTCAGCGCCAACACCATCAGGGACTACGCCCCTCGACCTGTACACCCCCGCCTCATTTTCGTCCATACGAAAAATACATGAGGAACATTAATATGTAAGTAAATGTAAATTACGTCAACATTAACGATGTTCTTACAATTTATATCGTGACCGGACCGAGACCGAGAGTGAGATCGAACCATTAACGACACCATAGTGTGGATCGGGCCAAATTGTTCTTCGTTTTCAAAAGATTTCTGATTGGATGAAAAATGAATTGTACATATGTGTTTTTTCTTTACAGCACCATCAGAAAAAAATAGTCAATCAATTCTGCCGAAGGTCGAGAGTATATTAAGAAGCCTGATCATCTGAGCATCGTCGAGAAGCTGCCTCCGCCCAAAGTCAATCAACGTCCAGCCAACACAAGTTCCTTCTGCCCGCCGATATTCATGCTTGTTCTACACATTTAGTCTCTTCTTGCTAATCAACAATTGGCATTATTGTGTTTTTAATTTACGGAAAATTATACTGCATCCGTTTTACAATATTTATTCTAGAGATTTTGAGCAGTGTATAATTTAGATCCGAGCATAATATTGTTCTATTAAAGATTTCTATATATATTTTTAAATCAATTATCTTCATCATGATATTGGATTTATGCCGTTCATGAATACATCTAGTTGTATCTATTTTTAAATTTAAAGTAATTTAAAACATAATAAGTTTAGACATATACAATCTATGATAGATAATAATGGAGTCCATCCGATATCTGCTCGTATTATTTACATTCATTCAATTAATTAACGGTCAATTTCATCTTTCGTGTTGGGTCGAATTTGCACGCTTGCCTTATAATAGATCACTTCCATGTATTGAACGTGAAAATGCGGTTAAATCCGACAAGAATATGTCAAATTTTAGAATCGCCTACATTTCAACGCCAACGCCAACGCTTTCAACTGTGAATAAAATAAATAGTAACGTTAAAATCGAGCCATCTCAAATAAAAAAATTAACTATATTTGTAGACACAATACAAAACCAATTGAAACCCGAAGATGACTCGAACTGTACAAGATGGCCACCAAATTATATTTTTCGTAATTTTATAAATCTTCAAAATTTGTCACTTGAATCAAACAGGATAACTGTAATAACAGACGGGCCATTAAGAAGACTGAAATCGTTGACACGGTTAGATCTTTCATACAATATGATTAGTTCCGTATCGGATAACGCGTTTTTACATTTGAAAAAACTTACTACTTTAAGTCTATGTGAAAACGAAATTAATGCGATAACAAGTAAAACATTCTTTGGGTTGGAATCGCTGACTGAGTTGGATCTCCACAACAATGTGATTAGTTCCGTGTCGGACAACGCGTTTTCACATTTGACAAAACTTATTATTTTAAATCTACGTGAGAACAAAATAAAAACAATAACAAGTGAAACATTTAGTGGGTTGAAATCGCTGACTGAGTTGATTCTCTATAAGAATGTGATTAGTTCCGTGTCGGATAACGCGTTTTCAAATTTAACAAAACTTACTGACTTAAGTCTTGGTGATAACAAAATAAATACAATAACAAGTAAAACATTCGGTGGGTTGGAATCGCTGACTTGGTTGGATTTCTCAACCAATGTGATTAGTTCCGTGTCAGATAACGCGTTTTCACATTTGAGAAAACTTACTATTTTAAGTCTAAGTGAGAATAAAATAAATACAATAACAAACGAAACATTTAGTGGATTGGGATCGCTGACTCAATTGTATCTCTGTAAGAATCTGATTAGTTCCGTATCGGATAACGCGTTTTTACATTTGACAAAACTTACTACTTTAAGTCTATGTGAAAACAAAATTAAAAAAATAACAAGTAAAACATTCGTTGGGTTAGAATCGCTGACTGAGTTGAATCTCTACAACAATATCATTAGTTTCGTGTCAGATAACGCGTTTTCACATTTGACAAAACTTACTATTTTAAGTCTACGTGATAGCAAAATAAATACAATAACAAACGAAACATTTAGTGGGTTGGAATCGCTGACTCAATTGTATCTCTGTAAGAATCTGATTAGTTCCGTATCGGATAACGCGTTTTTACATTTGACAAAACTTACTACTTTATGGCTACACGAAAACAAAATAAATGCAATAACAAGTAAAACATTCGTTGGGTTGGAATCGATGACTGAGTTGAATCTCTACAACAATGTCATTAGTTTCGTGTCAGATTTCGCGTTTTCGCATTTGACAAAACTTACTATTTTAAGTCTACGTGAGAGCAAAATAAATACAATAACAAACAAAATATTTAGTAGGTTGGAATCGCTGACTCAATTGAGTCTCTGTAAGAATCTGATTAGTTCCGTATCGGATAACGCGTTTTTACATTTGACAAAACTTACTACTTTAAGTCTATGTGAAAACAAAATTAAAAAAATAACAAGTAAAACATTCGTTGGGTTGGAATCGCTGACTGAGTTGAATCTCTACAACAATGTCATTAGTATCGTGTCAGATAACACGTTTTCACATTTGATAAAACTTAGTACTTTATGGCTACACGAAAACAAAATAAATGCGATAACAAGTAAAATGTTCATTGGGTTGGAATCGCTGATTCATTTGTATCTCTATAATAATGTGATTAGTTCTGTGTCGGATTACGCGTTTTCACATTCGACAGAACTTAGTTCTTTATGGCTACACGAAAACAGTATAAATGCGATAACAAGTAAAACATTCATTGGGTTGGAATCGCTGACTGAGTTGTATCTCTACAACAATGTGATTAGCTCTGTGTCGGATAACGCGTTTACACATTTGACAAAACTTAGTACTTTATGGCTACAAGAAAACAAAATAAATGCGATAACTCGTAAAACATTCATTGGGTTGGAATCGCTGACTGAGTTATATCTCTACAACAATGTGATTAGTTCTGTGTCGGATAACGCGTTTTCACATTTGACAAAACTTACTAATTTACGTCTACGTTAGAACAAAATAAATACAATAACAAGTAAAACCTTCATAATAAGCTCCCTTTTATAAAGGAATATATTCATAAGCTAACCCTGCTTTTACACAAAAATTCTAAATCCCACCAATCGACTCATATCAGCACTCAGCAATTACAAACAAAATAATAAATTCAGATACATACACAAAATGCCAAAACATATTTTACTATATTGGATAGTCATAACTCATGAGTGTGCGATGAATGGATGATATATGTTTGATTGATTGAATTATTTGTTTCTAGTTTGTAAGATAGTTTTTAAGGAATGTCGCAAAGGTGTTTTAAGTTTTCTATTTTTCCCCTATATACAAAATTAATTAACCCATAATGTAAAATTTATTAATAGCTTAAATTTATATTTGGAATTAAGATAAGGATAGTAATCTAAGATTTAAATTGTTAATCCATTTTTTAATGTAATTGTGTATATTGATATACCATTTTACTTTGTAATATTTTATTTTTCCGAATAAGGTTTTATTAATAAATAATAAATATTACAAAAGGTGCTGGCGAAGCAATGTAAGGAGATGCTGCAACTAGCGCGGAGACACTTTCTTTAGGGTGTCCGAAGAAGGCTAATCGGGTCGACTCTTAACCTTTTCAGTAGTTAGCAAATTTAAAATCGATGAAGTCGTTGATGTCATAATCGCTTTACACCGAACGAAATAACGGAAAGCAGTTAAAAAAACAAACATTGTTGATAACACACAATGTTCGGTCATTTCTTTGCGTAAACAATTCATTGTATAAAAACCAGCCGAATCATACTTACATCTATAGATAGTTTTTTTCCAATAGTATACTACTTACAAAAATATATATTATACCTGTTGCTGGATAAATATCTAATGATAGTGGCGATATCGAGCCGGCCAGAATGGCTCTTTGAATACTTTTCCGAGGGATTTTTCTGCTCTAACGACGAAAATCTGGCTCGTGATGATTACTTTAGGAAGCTTTATAGCACGACTGTTCATATTTAACAAACTTGAACGATAAATTCTTTATATTTTTAATGTAACATAATAGTCAACATCTCGATTATAAAAATAATTTTGAAAACTCAAGGGAAACATTATCAAATCAACATTTGCTGAAATTAAATTCATAAAAACATACAGTAGCCATGAAAGTCATGGAGTACCTGGACGATTTTAGAGAGATTGAGGAAATAGTCTTATTGATGGAATTTTATGTATTTATAGTAAAACATTTCTAGGGTACGGCCAAACGACCATTTCGTTGCCGCGTGACGTTCAAGCCTATTTGTCCCACCGCGCCTATACAAGTTCATTTCAAAAATGTATGGATCTATAATCGCAAAATATTTAAAATTACATTTCATGGCCACTTTATACGTCATTACACATTAACGACCATTTTTATCAGAAATTAGAAAAAAAACGATAAACCCACGATACTTTTATTTTTCACTTTAATCTGTCTATATTTGCATATGTATACAATTCAAAATTACTGCTTATGTAATTTTTGTCAAAACATTGAGTTTATCAACGTGATTAAAAGTGTATAAAAAAAAACAGTGATAACCTCACTTTTGAGAAATTTTAAGCTGTAAATATGATTATTTTTTTAAAAAAAGTCGCATTTTAAAACAATACTTGTGATAAAACGGTTGACCTTTGGCATGCTGATAATTTGAAAGTTTTACAATCAATCCCATGCTGATAAAACAACTATATAAGACTAATATCTGAGCTCGCTTCTTCACACTACGCAGTAGAATTTGAGCGAGACATTACTTTCAAAGCTCGTCTTTTGGGTTTCTTTCCAAGTCGTAATTCAGATAATATTTGCTAATGCTGCTAAATCACCAATTTCTACGACCACTACCTAAATGAGGTAATCTAAATGAATCTTATCACCGTTATTTTACGACATTTTTTTCGTTTTCAAAAGATTTCTGATTGAATGAAATATGAATTGTACATATGTGTTTTTTCTTTACATAACCATCAGAAAAAAATAGTCAATTAATTCTGCCAAAGATCGAGAGTATATAAAAAGCCTGATCATCGTCGAGAACCTGCTGGATGTGTTTGAAGCTGCCTCTGTTCAAAGTCAACACAAGTTCCTTCTACCCACCGATATTCAGGCTTGTTCTACATATTTAGTCTCTTCTTGCTAATCGACAATTAGCACTATTTTGCTTTTAATTTATGGAAAATTACACTGCATTCGTTTTACAATATTTGCTCTAGAGATTGTGAGATGCATATAATTTATAAATCAAAAGTTACTCTATTGCTTCGAATATTATAATGTCCTGTTAACAGTTTTTATTTATATTTTTAAATTAATTATCTTCGTTACAATATTGGATTTATGCCATCCATGAATACATCTTAGTTCTTTCTATTTTTAAATTTAAAGTAATTTAGAATATAAAAAGTGTAGACATATACAATCTGCGATAGATAATAATGAAATCCATCCGATATCTGCTTGTGTTATTTACTTTCATTAAATTAATTAACAGTCAATCTCATCTTTCTTGTTGGGTCGAATTTGCATGCTTGCCTTATAATGGATCACTTCCATGTATTGACAGTGAAAGCGCGAAAACATCCGATAAGAATATGTCAAATTTTAGAATCGCCTACAACTCGATCCCAACGCTTTCATCTGTGAATATAATAAATAGTAACGTTACAATCGAGCCATCCCAAATACTAAAGTTAACTATATTTATAAATACAGTACATGAACAGTTGAAACCCGAAGATTACTCGAATTGTGTAAGATGGCCACCAAATTATATTTTTTGGAATTTTATAAAACTCCAAATTTTGTCACTCAAATCAAACAGGATAACTATAATAACAGACGGGACATTAAAAGGACTGAAATCGTTGACATGGTTAGATCTTTCATACAATGCGATTACCTCCATATCGGATAGCGCGTTTTCACATTTGACAAATCTTAAAATTTTAGATCTTAATTCTAACAAAATAAATAGCATTACAATCAAAACATTCATTGGGCTGGAATCGCTGACTAACTTGTATCTCTATAACAATGTAATTAGTTCCGTGTCGGATAATGCGTTATCACATTTGACAAAACTTAATATTTTAAGTTTATTTAATAACACAATAAATACAATAACAAGCAAAACAGTCGGTGAGCTAGAATTGCTGACTGAGTTGTATCTCCATAACAATGATATTAGCTCTGTAGCTGATAATGCGTTTTCAAATTTGACAAAACTTATTATTTTAAATCTAAATAGTAACAAAATAAATGTAATAACAAGTAAAACATTCATTGGGTTGGAATCGCTGATTAGGTTGGATCTCACAGACAATGTGATTAACTCTGTGTCGGAAAGCGCGTTTTCAGATTTGACAGCACTAAACTTATTATATCTCGGTACTAATAAGATTCATGCAATTACAAATGGAATATTAATTGGGATGAAATCGCTGACTGAGTTGCATATCTCAAAAAACGTAATCAGCTCAGTAGCAGACAATGCGTTTTCTGATTTGGCAAAACTTGATCTTTTAGGTCTATATTTTAACAATATAAATAAAATTACAAGTAAGACATTCATTGGGTTGGAATCGTTGACTAAGTTGTTTCTCTATAACAATGTGATCAATTCCGTGTCGGATAATGCGTTTTCTGATTTGACAAAACTTACTTTTTTAAATCTAAAAAGAAACAAAATAAATGCAATAACAAATAAAACATTCATTGGGTTGGAATCGTTGACTAAGTTGTATCTCCATAACAATTTGATTAGCTCCGTGTCGGATAATGCGTTTTCTGATCTGACAAAACTTAGTATTTTAAATCTAAAAAGTAACAATATAAATGTAATAACAACTAAAACATTCATTGGGTTGAAATCGCTGACTCTATTAGATCTTTCACATAATATGATTACCTCCGTGTCGGATAACGTGTTTTCTGATTTGACAGCACTAAATTCCTTAAAACTTAGATATTATAAGATTGATGCAATTACAAGTAAAATATCCGTTGGGTTGGATATCTTATACAATGAGATTGACTTCGAGTCGTGTAACGCGTTTACAGATTTGTCAAAATGTGTGAATGATAATAAAATAAATGTAATAAAAAGGGAAAAAACCATTGGGTCGGAATCGCTTACTTCGTTGGATCTCCATAGCAATGTGTCGAATAACGCGTTATCAGAGTTGAGAGCCCTAGCATACTTAAATCTCAGATTTTATAAGATTGATGTAATTACAAGTAAAATATTCACCGGGTTGGAATCGCTGATTAAGTTGGATCTCTCAGACAATGTGATTAACTCCGTATCGGAAAGCGCGTTCTCAGATTTAATAGCGCTAAACCTCCTAAATCTCAGTTCTAATAAGATTCATGCAATTACAAATAGAACATTAATTGGGATGAAATCGCTGACGGAGTTGCACATCTCAAACAACGTAATTAGCTCAGTAGCAGACAATGCGTTTTCTGATTTGGCAAAACTTGAAAACTTATTACTCAATTCTAACAAAATAAACGCGATTACAACAATAACATTCATTGGGTTGGAATCGCTGACTCATATAGACCTCTCATCCAATTTGATAGAATCTCTCCCAGAGAATGCTTTTGTACATTCTCAAAAACTAATCGAAATAAATCTGAATTCGAATTATATTCATTTAATTTCTTCTGGGGCTTTTAATGGTTTACTGTATCTTAAGACATTAAGTCTTAATTCAAATGAATTGAATTCCTTTCCTTTGAATTTCTTAACAAATTTAACAACACTTATTAATTTATATCTCGAATCGAACAAGTTTATGTCAATTCCATCAAATTCGTTTGCATCCCTCCAAAATCTTTGCCAGCTGAATTTAAAAAAAAATAGATTAAGACATCTTAACGAGAAGTCTTTTGTTGGTCTCAATTCGCTCCGTTTTCTCAACATATCGTCGAACTTTTTAAAAAACCTTCCCATTAACATATTCAGTCCCCTATCCTCTCTTGATGTTATTGATTTGAGCAGAAATATCATAATGAACTTACATACGAAAATTTTTTCCAATCTCAAGTTTTTGAGGGTGCTTAATTTAGAGCATAACCGAATAGAAATTTTAGACGTCGAATTAGACAACATTTTGATGTTGACATCTTTGTATGTCAATCATAACAATTTGGTGAATGTGAGTGAAACTGCTTTTAACGGTCTTGGGAATTTGACTGAATTAAATCTCTCTTCCAACAAATTGAAACGATTGCCGAATAGGCTTTTCAACGACAACATTTCGCTTAAAAATCTTATGATCAATTTTAATTCGATAGAAGATCTCGCCGTAGATCAGTTTCGTACCAACGTCCATCTCAGGACTTTGAATCTTCAACACAACAAATTGCAAGAAATCCAAGGGAAAACATTTGCATATTTGAATCAACTCGATGAGCTTTCTTTGAATGATAACCGTTTAAGGTTCATACCGTCAGATTTGTTCTCAACAAACGTCGCACTGAAGGCTGTCGACCTGTCAAAAAATCTCTTGATAAACATTTCATCTAGTTTGCTCTCAGAAACGAATCAATTAGAAGTAATTTATCTCAACAGCAATAACCTCTCGAGTGTGCCTGAAAGATTTTTCAGTAATGCGAAAGAAGCATCTAAAGTTGATCTCAGTGATAATAAGCTCAAATACTTGGAAAATTCGACTTTCTTTGGTTTGTTTAACATTACATTTATTAAACTGAGCAGAAATGAATTACACATATTGCATGTAGATTTGTTTTCGCAATGCAAGCGGTTGAAAGAAATTTATCTCGACAATAATAATATTTCGTCCATATCTTCCGATATCTTCAAATATAACGACGAGATAACTCTGATTGATTTGTCAAAAAATCGCTTAGAAAGTCTACCCGACAATATTTTTAACAGTCTAAAGAAACTCCAAAATATAAATTTGTCTCACAATCAACTCACGTTTTTAAGTAAAACGATGTTTACTAATAATATAAACGCCAAGATGCTCGATATCAGTTTTAATAAGTTCGAACATATTAATAAAAAGTTTCCATTTCCTTTAAATATCACACATTTGAAAGCTTCAAACAATAAGATTCAATGGATTAATTCCGAAAACATTCGGAAACTAACCAACTTGCAATTTGTAGATTTCAGTAAAAACCGTATGGTTGAAATCGTTGATTTTTTTCATTACAATGAAAATATGAGAAGCATCAATCTGGCCGACAATTTAATCGATGAATTTGATTATGAGCTTATAGAAAATCTTCAACACTTGTCTCAATTATTTTTGAACGGTAATCGACTTTCACATATTTCTCCCAAGTTCAGCTCTCACAAATCGTTGACGGATTTAGCGATACATTGCAACAATTTGACGACATTGCCTGCCGAATTCTTGACAAGAAAAAGTAACACTTTTCTAACTGTAACTCTTCACGGAAATCCATGGCTTTGCGACTGCGTTAAAGATATACCATTTAATAAGTTTCTTAAAAAAATTCGTCTCCGTTCGATAACTCACGATGGAACGCATCCGATGTGCCTAATTGATGAAGACGACGAACTTTCCGATTGCAACGCACATTTGACTCCAACTTTGCTTAAAAAATGGAGATATGCTGAAGAATTTGATCCATTTTTATGTAAAATAAACATGTGAATTCGACCCAACTATATTGAAATAGTCCATATATTATGTACCATTTATTGTTTTAATAAAATGCAAGCCGACGTGTCAATGAATTAGTTAGAAACCCCCTGAAGGATGCCAAATTGCTTAAACTATTCTGTTGAAATTATTTTGTTGTCGGAAAGCTCTTTTATATATATACCTCCATATCTTATTTTGAAGCCATCATTACAAAATTGTCTAAAAATGATTATGTATCGTAAATGTAATTGTATTGAATTTATAAATACTATGTGAATAAATTATTTTTTGAACAATTGTATTATTATTATTAAGAATGAACCTTTTTTCAGAAAAAATACAAAGTAAAATGTTGTAACAATGCATAAAAAATCAAATTTGCATAAAAAATAGTTCAACAATTTATGTCTTAGAGTTAATTTGTTTTATAGGGAAATAATAGGAAACTTAAAACCCGTTTGCGACATATTTCCTTAAAATCTATTCTACGAACTAAAATCAATAATTCAATCAAACAAATATCCAACGATGTGCGATTAGACAACGGTACAGTGCTGTGAAGACCGACACTACTGACTACTGACTCTACTGATGATAATAATTGTCATTGTTACGTACTGTACACTTTTTCTTCACTGGTTACTTCATCAGAATTGAAAGCTCATTTAATAGTAGATATGTTTATTGATGATTTATACAAAATGCACAATTTGGAAGTGTAAAATACATCTTAAAATAAAATAAAGGCAGAAAAGTAGTGACCGCACGTTAATTCGGAACTGTTTTTTGGTTAGGGCTGCCAACCCTGTCCCGCCGTGACATAGAACACTTTAAAATAAATCTACAGGCAGGACCTTTCCAAACAAAATGCGAAGAAATAGTATTTAGAATTTTACATACTGCGTAAAAGTGAAACTACGTATAGATGTCATTGGCTAAGCTAACATAAACAAAGTGAACATAAGCTGGATGCTAGTAGCATCATTAAAGACCAGGAATGCAAATTTCAAAGTCGATCTCGAGAGATATTTGGACAATTGTCATCTGGACGACATTATAAAGACTTGTAAGTAAATTTAATATTTGTAAGTTATTATAGAAATATGTAACAGTGGGACGCTAGACTAGCAAAGGGAGGCAAATTTTCGACCACCAGGAAGCAAAAAAATATATATAAAAAAAGGCTTATTGTCCTTATTGTCCAAAATAACCTTAAATGTGTTTGAACTGTTTTAGTTGATGCCACGCTGTGATATATCACATACATATATGTAATGTAGTATGTATTTTATTTATGTAAAGTATATGTATATTTTAGTTTTATTAATTTAAATTTTATGTCTTTTTTTTGTCAGCTTTTTCTACCAAGAATTTAAAGTTGTTTTATTTCTTTAACGGATGCAGAAACAATATTGACAATATTTCGAATAGATTTTTTTCCCAGGCTTGTGGAATTTGTCGATGTATCCTAATTCTTTTTTCAAATGTTCGACAAATATAATATGCTTTAAATATTGACATTATACCTCGGTCTGAGGATTGGATTATAGACGTAGTATTTGGTGATATAGACGTAGTATTTGGTGATGCGATCTATTGGCCTAATACAAATTTTTGACTTAGATTTAACTTTAAAATTGAAAAACAGATTTCAATCATTGATAATTTATTTCATGGCATTGACGATGATACTCGTCCGCATGATAGTTCATAACAAATTGGTTAATCACCATATGCCTTTGAAATACATATTTTATGATTTCATATAAAATGGGCATAAACATCTTTTAGGAGTCAATCTCATAAGCCTCGACGTTCTGTATATTTGTCTGTGATGAGGCTTTGGCAGATTTCATTGATAGTGCTCTTAAATAAATCAATTTCATTTGATTCACTGAAAAGAGCTTTTTTTATAGCAGAGTTTATATCTTTGCCAAATTCTTTCCATGTCATAGTTGCTAAAAATAATTCATAATTTAAATCAAGAACATTTTCGTCCAATGCTTCGGGTATAAGAATGATTTGGGGTTGTGAGCTCCTAGGTCTAGTCATAAAATTCACTTGAACGGTTGGAAGGCATTTTAGATCATTACTCTTCATACTTTGGGGAATTTTTTCGACAATTTCAATAAACGTCTGTTTAACAAATGTTAAATAATCGTTTATACAGTCATTCATTCTTGATGGATACCACCCCTGAAAAGAATAATTGGTTGATTTCAAAAAGCACAAATGGAAAAATTACTGTTAATTGCAAATTTATACGTTTGCTGCATGGTCAGATATTTGAGACTACTTTAAGATTATATTTTAACTATTTATGTAACAATTAATAAATATATTTGGTTATATTTTTTTATTGAGAAAAATTATCAAATCACAGAACGGGTTTAATGTTAAAGTTGGATAGCATTTGTTTACTATTATGCCACTATTACTATATAATTGCATTATCCCATATCTTTATTTATTGCTTAGTTTATAAAGCTCATTACATCTGCAACCAATCTTGAACTATGCTCTCATTTCTTGTCATTTATTTTATGCTCATCTTTTGTTCATTATTATCCATTATCCCAATTCTAAGTATCCGCCATCGATACCTTTATTTTATTGACCTTTCCATTGAGCCCTTAGGCTTCCTACCATTTATATACTGTCGGTACTCCACCGACTTACTCTCAGCGATTCAGATTCAAATTCTTTACCCCCCTGAAGATCATTCACATATAAAGCATTCTATCATAAATATTCCTCACTCTAATTCATATCCTATTGCGACAGAAGTTAAACTTCGGATCACTTTCGCTATTGTATTATTATATTTTACGAGACACTCAAATATAACCCAGAATTTTGCTTTTTTTAATTATAGACCAACATGAGCAGCACAGCCAATGGGAGAATCAGTAGTTAGGAGCTCAGAGGGAATATTTACACACACAGCCCTAACATATATGTTCCAGTACGGCCAATGAGTGAGAAGTAGCATCTCAGTTTTCTCATAAACAAAGACGTGAAATTGAATAAAATTTTAAGGAGACTTGAGATACAGTTCAGTGATGCTACTCTAAGACCCGAGTGTTTGATTGGGCCCAAAAGTTTCGAGATTATGTGCAAAATGAAAGTCATAAACGACGACTTGGAACAAGCAACATTTGAGCCATGAGTAGTAAGCTTGTGTAGAGCTATTGCCACATTACGATAGTCAAGATTGTGTCAGTGGTGTTGAAAGTATCCATACCGTTGTTTCGGAATATCTTAGATACAGAAAAATATCTGCAAAGTGGGTTCCAGGTCTGCTTAGTAGAGCAGATAAGAATATACAAAAAGACATCTCTCAGCGACATCCAAACCGCTATGAAGGAGAGCCTTTTATTAATCATATTGTAACCTGCGATGAAATGTAAGTCCACCATTACACCCCTATGTTTGTGACGATCATATATTTGGTCTATTGAAAGAGACATTAGGAGGGCAACGATTTCAAGACAACAATGTGCAACTTCCAGCCGTCTTCTTTCTTCAGTGGCGGTATCAAGAAGTTTCCTATCCGATGGAATAAATGCATTTCTAATGAAGGGATTTAATAAATTTGTGCAGCAATATTATGGGCTAAATCTTAATCATCCTTGTATATGCAAGTATACCGATAGAATTATTATTAAACCACATATTGCAATTATGCATTCACCTCTGATTTTTGTACAAGTTCTGGAACAGAATATTTTTTAACTTCATATGTAATTCCATCTAGCGTTCTATAGCCGATGAAAACTTTAACAACTCGACTAAGTGAACACTGCATCCATATATTTTTTGTTTTGAAAAACCTGTAAACAAAATCAATGCAAATAAAATAAATATAGGCCTGTAAGTGATAAATAAATACTATTATTCATTTAATCAGTAGTATTTCCTATTGATTGTAAATAGAATTTGAAAAACTGACATAATTCTATAAGTAATACAATATTTAATATCGACAATACAGTAATCTATCCACAATTTCATCGAATAAGAATATAACTTACCGAAAAGAGGAAGTATTTTCTCCCTTTAGCGATGACTTCAGTTCAACAAATTCCATATTGCTAAGTGCTTTTATTGATTCTTCTTCATTATCGTTATTCAGGTATTCATAATCTTTTGGTGGTATAACACCGTCAAGTTCACCCCCGTATAAAATGTCATGATTGAAAAATTTCAACTCGTAAACACACATGAAAGATTTGCGTGTAGATTGATGTGGATTTGATACTTTATATGGGTCAGGTTTTTTAATTGGATGGTCTGAAAATATGAATATTCGTCATTATTTAAAAGGTTAAGTATTCATTTAAATTTACCAATCCTGTGTTCTAATATGAAACGACCATTGTCTATGTTATAAAACCAACTATGCTTCTTTTATAATATTACAAATGCATTTAAAAAGTATTCAGTCCTTCAGTTGATTAAAAATGTTTGATTAATGTTCCTTCCAAACAACCCAACATCTTCAATATTACAGATATTCACAGCATTCTTTACTTTTTACTGGTTTCAATATTATTATCAACGTTTATAAAAATTATATCCCGAAATATCTAAACAGAGGTAAGTGCCTAATAAATATGATAAATATTTAAATTAGCCGAAAATGGATGATTAAAAAATCTACAACATTTTACCAACCCTTATTTATTTCATAATTCACTATGGGTTTCAACATCTCGTATAAAAAATGGTGATCTACCATATTCGTTTAGAAAAAAATAGCTTAATTCGTTCACCTGATAACATGTAATCTTCAAAGACGAGCCCCCATACTTTTCCTAGATTTACCTCTTCCATAGCACTATTTAATTCATCTAGTTTATTGTCGCCAGTGTTAGTAAAAAGCTCAAACTCGCTTTCATGAGCATGCAAAATATAGATAATACCTCCAATCAAATAAGCCTTAAAGTAATTAAACATCTTTTTTTCATATGGCAAATCCCCAAAAACTCTCAAACCTTTTCTGTTGGCTATAAATGTAACATCTTGTATGTTTGAAACAGCCCTCCGACACAAAACTTCAGGATGTTTCATTAAATATTTATGAAAATTCCTATTTATATTCTTTAGCATTTCCCCGGTCTCAATGGATTTTAAAATGTTTGTTTTCACATGTTCTATGTATTCCTCGGTCAATACAAGTGGTTCCTTTGCCACACTTTCAGATTTGCTCTCGTTGTCTTCTAGTATTTTGTTATCGTGTATGGTTAGATCCATATGAACAGGTCCATTGACATCAGTTACATATCTCAAAAGAGATAAATCACTGGAGTATGTTCCGTCTTCATCTATACCGAACATTCCAACCACGTTTGGTCCATCTATGAGTCTTTTTACACTATATTTTTTGTTTGAATGACTCATGTTATGTTGGAATAACTCAGCTTAAAATTTCCACCTGTAACAAAAATGAACTTGATGATAGTCAGTTAAAATATTTGTCTTGTGATGATATAAGGTAAAGCGCAAAGAATGCTCTGGACTGATTTAAAGAATGAAGTGAACTGAACTGAATGAAATCTGGAATATAAGTGAAGCATTTTTATGCAAGGAACGTATAGGAAGGGAGTCAGAGATACTATCAGAATACTTTCTAGACAATACAAAGGACACGATGCCGATATTATTATGGACAATCATTGTCATCGATACTAACAATATGAAGTGATTGAAAAGAAACACTGTCTACACGAAATTAGAGTTGATCTCATAAAAATTACATTTAAAAGAGGAAATGATCTTAATGACAAACATTTCAATTCCAGATAGATCAACGTCATTGATTTGATGATCTAGAATTTAACTACATAACAATATTTATCCGATTTTCCGAATCTGATTAATAAATACTTGTTAAATATCCACCTTTCAACATTTAATCTAAGGTTACTGATATGTATTTCGCTTTTTTTGTGGAAGATTAAAAAGGGTAAAAACTGTAATTGTGTATTGTGTCCTTATTCTGTACCTTTTATTCTCTGTTGTTTCTGTTAACTGTCCTTTTAAATTCAGCTGTAATCTTAAATCTAGTTGATGTATTATGTTTATCCTATATTTCCTCTATATTCAGCCAGCGGCTTGATCACTCCAGAATTCCTCAAGAGTTGGCCTCACTTTTCTATCCTAAAAAAGGAAAACAAAACTTGAAATGCGCTGATTTAAAGAAAAAAAACCAGGCGACGGATAAGCGACATATTTAATGAATTTCCGAGAAGATTTGATGATTTTCAGATATTTTCAAGATTTATCATTAGCAAGGTCTAATATTTAATTTGAATGACAAAGATGCACCACAAAAAAATAAATAATTAATCAATTTGCTCAATCAATAGCAGATTTTTTGCAATATTTTGGCCTAGAAATCTTTTTAAAAAAAATCCTGTATACATAGAAATATTTGGCATCGTTTGTAATCAAGTTCAAATTAAAGTTCTAAATCCTAGAAGTATATACATAATTATATAATTTATTAAGAGAAAGTATATTGATTCAATGGCTGGAAGTTTGGGAGTCCCAGCTTGGAGTACAAATTTATATCTGGGAGTCTCAATCTGGGTACATAACAAATATATAAGAAGTGATAAACTAAACAAAATATATAATAATGATTTTAAAAAAGGAAAAGACTACCTTGAAAGGATGTCGCCTGTTTGCTGACGAAGCACAAGCAACACTGGATGTATACTTCTTTATGTCCAACTTAACACTCAAACACCCGCTGTACTCGATATAAGATATCTACACTAATCCTTTGAACAGAGCCGTAACGAGAGTATGATGCGCTCGTGGCAGGTATCTAATTTACGCCCCCCCCCCCCCCATTTTTTAAAAGTTAAATTATTATAAATGCAATGGTCTCAATCCAGCTAATATTAAATCCGAGCTAAATTCTACTTTCGGAGAGTCTGCTCCCCGAAAATGCCGTACATTGCATCATATTTATTGAAAATTTGGTCATGAGAAAGCTGTGCGCAAGATGAGTGCCGCGTTTGCTCACAATGGCAAAAAAACAGCGTCGTGATGATGTTTCAATCGAGTGTTTGGCGATGTTTCACAGCAATAAGGCCGAGTTTTTACATCAATTCAGGATGAAACACGGGTCCATCACTTTACATCTGAGATAAAGAAACATGGGGATACTCCACTGACCTGAGCTGTTTATTGGTCCCGCTATTCCCCGCTATCCCGCTCAACAAAAGTGCACAGCAAGGTGCAGAACCTGAATTTAATATCCATGTCTACAAGGACACGCTCATTTTCAACTTTGAGTGGCCACTTGAGGGAAAAAATTAGCTAGATTTTATAATTTAAAGCTTAAAAAAAAAACTAGCTACGACAGCAGCATAAATAAGTAAGATGTATAAATATATAGTTTTTATGGGTGGAGGGATCAGCTATCTATGTAAGTTAGCCTCTGAGGAAGCTTCCATGATCGTACAAATCATAGAAAATGCCGCAAAACGCCCTAAAAGAGGACAGAGTAGCCACAAGGTCTACGTGTTTAATTGGTCCGCTTTTCGGACCGCTGATATGACGAATGAGTGACTCCTGATCGGACGCCATAACTGAACATGTCTATATAACGATTACAAAGCGTTGTCAGAAGAAGACTGATCGGGTGGGTTGTTTAATTTTTACAATCGGTCGAAAATATTGTTGTCTTTATTTTATTACAGGTTGGGTTGGTCCAATGTTTAAACAATAATAAAGAAAAGAGGGATTAGACAACTTAATATATAATATAAAAACGGACAGAGTCAATCAGTGTCAAGTAAAATAAAAACCATGTGCTCTCGACCGGGTCGAAATTCTGCATCTGGCGCCTACTTTGCCACCCCCTTGTTACGGCCCTGTCTTTGAAAACCGACCAAGAAAATATTATATATATCAGTGGTATCGACCGATTTCCTGTGGGTCCGACACCGGGCAAGTCGTCATAAGAAAGTTTTCCTGGCCACTTTTTTACTTATGTAATTCTCAAATATTATTACAGGAATAGACATCTACCTGGTTAATAAATTCTCTTCTGAGCATTATCTGAAAAGTTAATACAGGGGATTGTTGTCTATGTTAGAGGACTGTGCATTTAAATGTACGGTTTTAGTAGCAAAATGAAGTGTAACGTAAATGGAAAATCCATTGTAAAATTAGAAAAATAAAAAGGACGGGGTTACCATGCAAGCCCGTCATATTTCTCTTAACCTTTTAACTGCCAACGACTCTCGGGCGCGTCGCATTTGTACGCGCTGATGAGTCAGTGGCAGTTAAAAGGTTAAAGGAAATATTTTGCAAATGAACGATGAATCACGGATATTGACTCACTCCAGAAAATTCCACCAATCAATATTGAAGAAATATGATGCATCTGCGATAACGATGATGTTCTTGTTTTGATGACCAAAACAAACGCCTGATATCTGCCTTGAAAAGCAAATATCATGATGAGTGCCAGATTATGAAAGCGACTCTTGATGACTAAAAACATTAAGCCGGGAAGAGGAGAATGTGCGGAGAATGAGTCAATCAGCTAGAAACAGGGCAATTTACCACCAAATTGCAAGTACTGGCAAAAAAGTAAAAGATCTCTCACATTATTGTTTTATCGGTTATTTACCGGTAAATTAAAAAATCTTCAAATAGAGAAATATACATAAAAATATTTATGTATATTTTAATGAAAAAAAGTGTGTATAAGAAAATAAATACACATACATTCGGATTACAATGAAAATAGATCCATTGATTCGAACAAGTTCAAGATTCCGTTATTTAACTGGATCTTGTTATCTTTTTTTTTTAAATTCCTGGTCCTTGACCAATGTCTTCTTGAGTTTCTTTCTGAGCCTAGTGTGGTAAACGGTTTATTGATATTTACACAAAATAGCAGTGAATTGTAATAACACATGTTTTTTTTTCTTATTATTTTTCCCGTTTTTCTTTAAGTTATATTTTTCACTTTTTTTCCCTATTTTATTTTTATTTTATTTTTTCATTTTTTTAAATTTAAAATACAAGTTATAACAAGTATGAAGAATAGAACTTATCTAACCTAAACTAGAGAATTTATACAGCATGTGAACTTAAGAGAATATCGATAACAAAAATAAATGATAAAAATAAATGATGTTTGAACAAGAGTACTTAAAATATTAAAACTAGGAAAACTGTAACAACATAACAAGGCTTACAATATTAAATACACAACATAAATGTATAAATAAATTCATATAGCAGTGGAGGTTTGTACAGTAGAAATACAAGAGTATAAATGCAAATAAAAAAATACAAAAAAAGTGCTGAGAGTAAAATACAATAAAAAAGAAAATAAAAATCAAGAAACAATTGTGGGAGTAATTTGAAATAGTCAGCATTGAAGAGAGGAGGGTATTGAAAGGGTCCAAGAGTTTAAATACCTTGGATCCATCCTCACAGAGAAGAATTTAATGAGAAACGAAATAACCTAACGATTAATAGAGTTCCTCGAACCATTGTGGGACGCCACATTTCTGGACCTGGGAAATTGGAGGGAGGAGGCACAGGACCGACGAAAATAGCGGCAAGCGTTTTCGGTGGCCGGGACTCTCTTATAGGGCTGAAGGAGTCACCCAAGGTAAGGTAAAGTAAGTATTTTTTACCGCTTCTTTTTTCAATTTACCAGTAATTACCAATGTCACCTTTAAAGTGATTTACCGAAAAACCATTAATGCAAGTCCTGGTTGGGAATTAGCTTTAGTCCAGGTCTTATTTTTTTCAAGTTCGATAAAAAAAAACACAAAATGTTTACCATACATTTTTTAACCAGATTGGTATTTTTAGAATATACAAAAAAAAAAAAAAAAAGTTATAGGCTGGTGTAAGTAGTAAAAAATGGTGCGTCCTGTTTGAGACGATTTCAATTTTTCTAGTCAACTGAAACAAAAACAAAAAAATATTTAAAAAAAAATCTTAATCAGTAAGGATGTCGTTATAATCCCTGCCTCAGAGAAAAAAAATGTTTTTCGCAAAACTTCATAAAAGAAAGTAATTTTTTGCCCTTATTTTTTCAGTTTTAAACTTTTAAAAACATGCGAAAAAATATGTTTCATGACTTTTGGGATGCACTTTGTATTTTTTTAGATCGGGCACCACTCTTTTAACATCGCTCCGACTTTTCAGTAGCTCTTGAAGGGTTGCGGCTCTTTGGCCTGATTCACACTATGGTGCCAGTAACGGTTCGATCTCGCTCCGGTCTCGGTCCGATCAAATATTCTTACACAAGAAACAATCAGAGTATTCACACTATCGGATCGTTCCAATCCCGTTTTTTGTATGAGAATATTTGACCGGACCGAGAGCGAGAGCGAGATCGAACCGTTACCGGCACCATAGTGTGGATCAGGCCTTTATCTTCTATTGCTGCTGCGGCCGAATCAGATAAAGTCTGAACCGCTCGACGATCCGCAGCTTGTCGACCCCTGTAGTTGAGTATGTTGAGTAAAATTGGGATCCCCCGATTACCAGAAGCTTATCTGTGCTATCATATTAGCCAGCGAATTATAGCATTCAGAGCAATAAAATTTAATAGAGTATTCTGATACTTCGCAATAACAAGTGATAAACTAAAGCTCCTGGCAATCTTTTCATTTATAGCATTGGTCCCCAAACTTTTTTGGCCCGATCAGCCCGAGACTTTTTTGATCGTCTGCTGATTTTTTTGTTTTGAGTAGGCCCCTACTTTCTTAAATTTCTAAAGCTCTTCAATAATAAAATCCCAACATTTAGATTCGATCAAGGCAGACGTAGGTGGTGCTATAATAGACCAGGTGATAAAGAAACTCCCTAATCCAAATATACTTTTAAAAGGGAAAAGATCAACTGTTCTTAAAATAGGGTCTGCGAAAATATAAAAAAGACAGATCAAGGCGATATACTTTTGAAACTACAATTTAACAAAACTGATCTCACGAGCTTTTACAATTGCAGATAAAGCACTCCAACTGGTAACCCTTAGCCCTCAACTGGTATCGTGGGTCAAATTTGATCCAGTAGCATACAATTTCGGATCTTATTATTTTATAGTCTATGTTATAATAACGCGCTCATATGTATTTTCAATATAATTGATAGCTTGAAGAACTGTGGCTCCCATAGGAACTGATATACGTAACTGACTGGGTCAAATTTGACCCACGATACCAAATATGAAACTTTTTTAATTTGGTATATTTTTTAATAAATAATAAATAATGAAGGGACAAGAGCGTGATCATGATTTCATCTACTCACCATGATGGATCTGTGGATACAGAGAGCGGCAAACCAACAAATTATTCAATTTTATAGCAATACTAAATGTGAAGTTGATTTTTTAGCTCAAATAACTCGGTAGTTAGAACTCAGAAATGACCATTGTATAATTTTTTCAGTAATATTGAGTATTTATTCTGGATTTAAAATATATTAGAAAAATAGGTTTGGATCTGGACAGCCAGAAAATCATTTACAGCTATAAGAACCAGTTGCATCGTCTTTTTTCGTTGTTGACAGTCCAAATCGTAAAAGAGCCAAATGCTAGTTATGCAATTGGAAAAAGGACTGAAAACAGTCTCTAAAATCTAAAAAATGTTACAATAAGCCAAAAAAATTGGCCTAGACAAATTTCTTAGGACGACTTGTCCTATTTAGATAGCGTTTTTATTTTGAGAGTTCTCTCGCGATGCAAATAGCAAGAATATAGCGTCGTTGATTGTTAAAAGAGCTATTGATGCACAAATAGGGATACGAGCTAAATATTGGGAAGCTTCGTTTAATCTCAAAATATTATGACACACCGTCATTGCACAATTAGAAGCTCAAAAACACTAGTACAAATGGAATCTTACAGTACAAGATTTGTTCTTGAGGCCTGCATATCATCAGCGTTGTGATTAGCTGTCGACGAATTGAGCAAGAAGCAAAACTATTTGTAAGAATATCTATATACAGTAGAACCTCGATTATCCGGACTAATTGGGGATGAAAGTAGTTCGGATAACGATAAATCCGGATAATCGAAAAAAATCATAATTGACAGGGAAAATATGAATATTTTTTACTCATTTAGATTTACATACACATATAATAAATTATTTTTTATTAAAAAAATCAATGATCGATTTTTGCTTAAAGCTTGCTCTTCTTTTAGAAGCTGCCAAATCGCGAATATTCTTAAGATATATAAGTTGTTCTGATTTAAATTCTTGCTTCTCAAGCCATTGCATGGCGACATCTTAACACTGAAAGACTTAGGAATGTGTAAGACCAATATCTTTCCCTCGCAAATCTCATCTTCGTCTTCTGGATCTTGTTCTTCTGAGGCAGATATTTCTTCAATTATTTCCTCGTCATTCAAAATTTAAAATCCAGAATCGTTTACATCGCAATTTAACCAGTCGGTTACATCATCGTCGCATTCAGCACTTATGGAAATTTGTACTATTGCTTCCACAGTGTCTTCTATATTAGGTTCTACCGTTTTACTGGAACTTTCACTAATGGTCTTTTCAAGATTTTGTTCCGTGAATTTTTCAAAGTTGATACTTAATGAATTCTAATTATCTGCTGCGATGTAGCAACAATCTTTTTAATTTATTTTCCTATGGAAACTGATAAATAAATTAATCTTCATTATTTTGTGAGTGTATTGGTATACGTGAGCAAAAGTGAATACAATTCTTCAGCAAATTGTATTTTTTCCGGATAATCGAGGTCCATCTTCACATTTGTGACCCAAGGTAAATGAACTCTTGCACAGTGTCGATTTCACCCCAATTTAGGATAGTTTTTGAAGTTCCTGTTCTATTGATTTTCATTATCTTGGTTGTGATCATCCCTTTATCCTTTCCCCTATCTTCTTTATCCCTTCATTATTGTTGAAATATTCACTGAAAACAAAAAATACGCAAGTAAAAAATACATCCAATAAAACAAAGTGCATTTGGTATCGTGGGAAAAATTTGTATAGTTAAAATAAATAGCATAGTTGCACAGATCTTTTTTGTGGAACTATGCTATTTATTCTTTGCATAAGCAATTGATATCTTTCTATATATTCTATACGCTGGCAAAAAGTCATAAATAATTATGGAAATTATATCATTCAATTAAGATTATTCAAGGTATGAATAAATTATTAATTGATTTTATTCTATAAACGGACAAAACTTTCCGTTACACCTAATACATGTCTGCCAATCCTATAAACGTTGCCCATCGAACCATATCAATAAGAGATCACATTTAAATAAAATAGTAAGCCTCTTAACATCGACAAGTTCTTGTTATCATTTTGGAAAGAATTCTGATAAAAAAAGAAATATAAAACATGATATTTTTGCAGGTGTAAATCGAGTCTACATCCTTAATAATGGACTCACTGACCTGTACCAAGTTTGGATTCCATGGCCATCTTCCTGACATACCTATCGAGGGTCCTAAAGTAGTAGGATATTATAGCGTGAATGAACATGGCGAATATTATCCTGGTGCTGAGCAGTTAAAGTATTTAAATTGGTCTGCTCATCAAAACCAGAAAAATATTCACTTCAATCTGAATGAAGGAATAAAATTAGCGACAGAGCCTGGGGAAGGAGGATACGTGTACAATTTTTATCGTTATCTGTCTGCAAATCCTAGTATGGTCCATGATTTTTCCGCCAGCACCCTAAAACAAATTGGGTTTATTTGCAATCGAAATACATTAAAGTGTATAAGCAATATCCCATATGAATGCGAGGAAGTCAAGATTGCAGCATTTTTATTCCAAGGCAATATATTTTTATATGTTCTGAAATCGGAGCAAGCGAGGACCGAATATAGTGTACGTGCGAGTCACTGGGGGCTTAAATTCGAACAATTTTTGCTTAGTGGTGAGTATATGGTTCATCATATTTTTTAAGTCCTTTGATTAGTGAGTTAATTTTAAATCGAGTTAAACATAGATGCTATTTTCGTATGACCACCGTTCCCATGTTCACTTATTCCTAGGGATTTACTTGTTTTAGATTCGCCTTTTAAAAAGCCGGAAACTGATTCGCCTGTCAAGGAAGGAGAAGCGTTTAACTGCGTTTACCAGATAAAGATTGGAAATAATAAAATATTGTATAAAGCCGAAATCGATGGAATTTTATATGAAAATAACAGTCAAGATTCGTTGAATACCAACAAAGAAGAAGAGGAAAATGATGTTATAAAATTTCTACAGAAAAGTAAATTAGTGGAACTAAAAACTAGTATGCAAAAATTTGACCACAAACTTTTCAAGTAAGTTGAAAAAATACAGGATTAACCCGGTATTAATTTCTCATTTTATCAATGAAACTCAATCCCAAATTTTCAACTGTTTATTCAAATATTGTAATCTGAAAGTGAACATTATGAATCGGCTAGAAGCATTCGAAATGTGGACACACAGAAGAATGCTTCGTATACCCTGGACCGACATGATCATTAACACAGATGTACTTAGGAGAGCCGGAACCGAGAGAGGGCTGCTGACCAAAATTAAAAGGAGAAAGATATCATATCTGGGTCATGTACTGCGTGGAAATAAATATCATTTTCTTCGATTGATACTGGAGGGCAAGGTAGAGGGAAGACAAGGAGTTGGTAGGAAGCAAATGAGCTGGCTGCGCAACTTTAAAGTGTGGACCGGAATAAGAACGAGAACGAGAAATAAGAAGAGTGAACGAACTATTCCGAGCAGCGCAGAACAGAGAGGTCTTCGCCAGAGTGATCGCCAACGTCGGGGGGACCTGACACGGCACAGAGAGAAGAAGATTCAAATATTGTACCTTGTTCCGTCTATTAACTAAATCAATAACCCTTTTTTTTTAAAAACAAAAATCACATAATTTTGAATTGAAAAACTCGAAAAGGGCCAATTCTATCCCATTCGATTCCACTATTGCATCCATTTATCATCTCCAGCTATTAAATCTCTAAGAAATAGGTGATACTGCTATTTTTTTGTATTTGCATTTGTTGAGACATTCTGTCTTTAGCAGTCGAGACCCAAACACTGTCTTTGGCTTATACCTATTTTTATCAGTCATCTCTGAATCCTAGATCAGGATACATTGGTTTTCTTTTATAATTCGTCGATAGTTATTGTTGCATTTTATTCAATTTAAGTTTTAGAACAATATTATCCACTTGATTGTGCCGTCTTCTTTCAGCCAACTCAAAACAATCTTCGAATAGTGTACTATGTATTTATATAAATATGTCAACATACGTCTTTCCTAGAAAATAACTCTTTAACAATAGCAATTGTGAAAATGCGACATTAATACTGGGTTACATTTTATATATTTTATGTTAAATGGTAATAATACTAATAATGTCTTTTTTAGGGATGTAAAATCTCGAAATATATGGTTGCAAAGTTACCTTGGAAAAGTCCAATTGATTGTCATCGGCTATAAGACCAGAGAAGGTTACGTTTATGACATTAAGAACTACAATATGGATGAGATGGAAAAGTGTGGAAAGGTAATGTGGTTTTTGATTTGCTGTTTTAATTTTCTCGGTGAATTCTGTTAGAAATCTCTTTGACGTCGAGCAGAATATCTGAACCAAACTACAAGCTTTTCTGATGTTGAAATAAATATTAATTCTGTTTCAGGGCAATTGGTCTTCGAAGACTTGTTTAAATTTTTGTGACAAGTTTCTAACATTCGTCAAGGATTGTTTTGCCAAAAGAATAGTTCTGAAATCTGGAGAAGACATAAGAGACGTGCCACAAATGGAGTTATTTTTTACTAAAATGCGGAATTCTTCCAGTATTTCATGCAAAGGAAGCACTGATAAAGTCAGGCCATACTTATTTGAATGGTTTTTAAGAGACATCGATCAAAATGGAAAAAAATGATTATTCGTAGTCTGCAATTTGACTGTATCAAAAAAATGTCCCAATCAAGTATTTTTGTTAACCTTTTTACGTTAAATATAGTATACTTATCTGTAAATCTTAATTTTTATGAATAAAAAAATCTGTCTTTGTTGTAACGGTAAAAATGTTGGAATTTTACTTTCTGGATGAGCCTCGTATAACGAAACAATACGCAATTGAAGTTACCTTAACCCTTCTGTCAATAAGATGGTCTGGCCAGACTATTTTGCGTTTGCGATGAGTTTTTTTAATAGAAGCTATGTACATATTGATCTTACCAAATCTCCCTGACTTTGTTTATTGAATCTATTATTACCTAATCGAGAGTTTAAAACGAGCAATGAAAGTGGTCTGACCAGACCCTGATATATTTTCATAGAATTTATATGGAAAATCACGTTTTTATTTATTTTCCGTAAGGAGATTTTTATGCTTTTGCTCCATAAAATATTTTATCACATTTCTCGTGTTGAACTGCAAGTTTACCTATATAGTAAGAAATCCTTTCGCATTATATGTTTGGAAAAACCTGTATTTATTATGATGTTTTTCTTTTACCTGTGCTACAGAAAATGTTTTTAAACCAAATGGCTGTAAAATCCAGATGGATGTTTTTAGACGAAGAATTGAAAATCGACTCGCAGAGATATGTACACACAAATGGAACCAAAAATTGAAAGACAAGCATCGTCACGTTTGATTATGAACAGCCCGTAATGGGGGTGGCGAAAGAAGCGCCCGCCAAGTGTGCAACTGGATTTGAGGTGCAAAATGCAGAATACGCAGGGTATCTCTTCAAGTTTAACGACTTATTGAATGATTTGTATGACATGTAGCATATCATTGGATAGGGTACAATCTTGAAAATTTTTTAAAACTAAACTAAGTTCAAAATAGTTGTTAATTTTTTGGTTGAAAGAATTTAGAATTCGCCACTTAGTTTTTCATTTGCACATTTTATGTGACTTTGGAAGCTAAGAAGTAAATTTTTTTAAGCCAATTTTATAAAACATCACAATGAATTGATATCATGCGGTTTTTAAATGTAATGTATGTAGTTCAAGTCTTTCTTTATGCGATTTCTTTATATGCGACTCCCCGTGGAACGTATCTATCGCATAAAAACAAATTCAAGTGTATATATTATATAATCGACATATCAACATAATGTAATTCATGGCAAAACATTTTTTTTTGTCAATTGTAGATTCTTCAGCTTAATCGAGGCCACGACCAAAATCTATTTTTTGCCATGGTTTTTATTCTAGCATCATTAACAACAATTTGTTGTTGTTGTTTATAAGTGCTTGCGTGTAAACCATCAATCCGATTTATAATTTTTTTATAAAGTATAAGCAATATTCATAGCGATCATTTGTGTTTACTTATTATTTTGTCAATCAAAAAGAGTCGTGTCGTTTAGAGTCAGTCGATTCAATAAACAGATTCGACTGTTGGAAGCGTTTTTCTACATAAACACAAATAGTGATTGAAGGCCGAAAAAATTAAAACATCGATCAATTTAAATTGTTTAGGAAAAATATTGCATCGAATTGGGGCTGCACAAAATTGATGTGAAGAAAAATTTGGCAATTTGGATTTTTCATCATTAGGGAATCCAATCCCGGGATCCCGGATTCCCAGACAGTTTATGATGCTCATGAATCCCGGGATCACGAAAAATTCGGGATTAAAATTTGTATCTAACAGAAATCGTACACCTCACTAGCACGATTAAGGCTACTAAATCGAGACGTTGCCGCTGAAATCTGGACGCTTGGAAACAGTGACGTAACTACTAATTGGCGAGCTTAGGCGACGCCTGGGGGCAGTAACTGTCTAATCTATGTATACACACAAATTGTTATATTAAGCTTTCCCTACCGATGATGTATTTACTACCCCTCGACTCTATTAATTGGAATATCGATATGAAATATAATAGACACGGAGTTCAAATTTTTTGTATTCCTCCTTAATATAATTACGAATCACATCAAAGTATTATAGCATATAAGTATTCATCTGCAGAGACGGAAATAAATAATTTGTCGGGAAATCGGGAATTTTGCGAGGTTTAGTCCGTGTCTCAGCAGAATGGAATTTTATCAGTAAAATTACGCGGTTATCAACTCGAACTAGCATTTAAATATCTGATGATGAGTGTGGAGGCTGAGCGTGCATTTTCAGCAGCAAGTTGCCTGACTTCCAAAATCAGATCCAGACTAAATGACGAAACACTCGCTGCTTTAATATTACTTCGGGCATATTTTCAAAATAATAATGAATTTTTTAGTGTTTTATTTATCTATGTATTTTTGAATCGTATTTTTATCTTTCCCGGAATGCAATCCCGAAATCCCGGGATCGAAATTTTGGCTCGGGATTGGATTCCATACTCATCATATAACAACTAGGGAATCCAATCCCGAGCCAAAATTGAAAAAAAATACCGCGTAAATCGGAGGATGAATGTATATTCCATCTACATAACAATATTTGTTTATATGGAATTTTCAATAAATGCTTAAAATCGTAAGACATACAGTTATTTTTCCTCGTATTTAGAACCAATTATGTTTGATTGATTTTTAATCAAGCTATAGCAAATATTTAGATTTTCCAAGCGTTCTCACGGATACAAAACTTTTATTCAACATGCTATTCGTAAAGCTTTTTTAAACATTAATTGCTTTGGATTCAATTTAGCAAGTTGCTTCTGTCACACCTTGTATATTTTATAGCATGGTCATGATTTGCAAAAAATGGACATTGGCCGTGAAGTTTTCTTTGGCGGCTATTATTTTGATTTCGTATCTTATAACAACAAGACGTGTTCGTTTAACTGTTTTATTAATTGTTGCCGGAAGCTGTCTTTTACATTTTAAGTGTTGTACATTGCTTGAATATGATCGATTTTACGTTAACATGGACGGGCTTATTAGTTTTGATAGGATCGTTTATCGCGATTTCCCAACTTATAACAAATCATATCTATGGTTATTGGAAAAGGAAAGGCGTATACAGTCCTAAACCATCGTTTCCTGGAGGAAATCTGGGGAAAGCTTTGACGGGAAGGATGCAAACGGGAGTGCGCCTGGCCGAGATTTATAATGAGACCAAACAGCATTCATTCGTAGGGTTGTTTTTGCTGCACTCGAAGACTTTGATGGTGAACGATTTGGATCTCCTTAAACATATAATGATAAAAGATTTCCAATATTTTCCGAATCATGGATTTGGATTCAGTCCTGAAAATGATCCTCTCTCTAACCATTTGTTTAACATGGAAGGAGCCGAATGGAAAATGGTTCGAGCAAAATTGACGCCGACGTTTACATCCAGCAAAATGAAATACATGTTCGATATTATGCTGAATTGCTCCCGAGAATTGGAAAAACATTTAGAAGAACAAGTCAAAGCCGGGAACGAAGTCGATTTTAAGGAAACTTTAGCTAGATATTCGACAGACGTTATTGGGACATGTGCTTTTGGAATCGAAACGAATAGCTTTTTACAACCGAATGGTGAATTTAGGCGAATGGGAAGAAGAATATTTACATCGACCTTTTTTAAATCGTTCGTAGACGTATTATCATTATTTGCTCCATCACTCATCAAAACTTTTCAACTAAGAATCACATATGAAGATGTTGAAAAATTCATCATCAAAACCGTCAAAGATACCATTAAATATCGCGAAGAAAATAACGTCACCAGAAATGATTTCTTACAATTGTTGATTGATATGAAGAAACAGGACGAAAAGATAGGTAAGGCATTATTTGTTATTACAAATTACAAGTATATCAATTTCATGGTGTTCAACAGATTGTATTTTGACCTCTTGACATTATCTTTATATTATTTTCATATTTTTAAAAACAATGATAATTCAATTTTTTTATAATCGTAGCATCGTTATGTTTTTGCAATGATTCAAGGTAATACGAAAAGCTTGAATACAATAGAAATAGCATCACAAGTGTTCTTATTCTTCGCTGCCGGTTTCGAGACATCATCATCAACTGCCAGTTATGCTTTGTTTGAATTGGCAAAAAATCCCGAAATACAAAGGAAGTTGAGGGCAAACATTAAAGAAGTGATTGCCAAACATGATGGTAAAATTACATATGAATCCATCGGCGAAATGGATTATTTGACGCAAGTGATTGAAGGTAATTTTCATTGAATCGATAACTTTACACAAGCGGATAAATTTGAATTGATTTACAATTATATTTTTTAATTTGCAGAATCTCTTCGAATGTATCCACCATTGCCATTTTTGTTCAGACGATGCGTTAAAGACTATCAGATCCCTAATTCGGACGTCGTAATTGAAAAAGGCACATTGACTTTAATACCACTTTTGGGAATACACAGAGATCCTAACATATATGAATCGCCCATGGAATTCAAACCTGAGAGATTTTCTACAGAAAACAAGCCCAATATCCATCCGATGTCCTACATGCCTTTCGGAGAAGGACCTAGAATATGCATAGGTATAATATTCCACAACGATTGCTATAAACCCGTTTAAATTATATTAAATCCATATCATTTATAGGAAATCGATTCGGAATGATGCAAACTCGACTTGGTATAATATCAACATTGTCCAAATACGAAGTCACACCATGCAAAAATACGAAACCAATGAAGTTCGAAGCAAAATCCATTATTCTCCAACCCGAAGGAAATCAATTGTTACGTCTTACTCCAATCAATTGAACCCAAAATTACATCATGCATTTTGTTGAAATATTATATTTAATTTTGCAATCGTTTATTAAATACACCAAATATTCAATCCGAATGCGTAATTGTAGTAATATTTCCAAATCCTAAAAGATGACACTATCATAATACTGATAGCTATAACATTATATTAACGCATTCGCGGACACGGATTAGCGACGCAATTTATTAACATAGAAGTTGAGTTAAAACAAACCCTGGATTTTGTAAATTTGTAATTTTATTTTCGATTGTGCACAGATTTTTTAAAGTAAATATTTGTACGTATGTATAAGTTAATGGATCATCTTATTTTATCACGTCAAAAAAATGTTTTTTTTTTTTTTAATTCTTTTTTCGAAAGGACATGTCTCTAAGGAAGTCGTCCATAATTTTGGTGAAGAAATTCGGATTATTTCAATGCTTTACAGCTAATTCGCCTAATGCGTTCGAAGCAATCACTCCATCCAGATTGCACCCCAGCGGCTTTGAGACCGCTGTGGCCACAGGCTCCCTATACCTGCTTTTGTTTGCAGGCCAGAGGTTCCTATTTGGGAGCTTTCTTATATTTGTTCTAATAAGAAGCAAATGAAGTCAAAAAAATGTAAATACAGATTTGAAAAAGGCGAATAAGCAAGTGAAAAGTAAGAGCAAAACAAGAAAGAACTCTGTATGAAGTGCTTCGAAACCGAACCGAAACTGAACCGAACAGCTTACTAATAAATTATTATAAAAATTATGTAATTATTATGGCTTAGCTATCCGCCTATATCTTGATTCAATAAAAAAAATGATAAATGCTATTTGGGCCATATATAATATTATCATAAAATTTCGACTGATGAAGCCCCTCAGCAATCACACTGGCCGAAAGGCGCAGCAAATCTTAAGAGGCATTTATAAAGAATTAACGTCTGATAATTTATTGGAAAGATGCCTTGGCTCGTTTCAACGAGTGCCTTCCGTCTCTGGTACCAAAATATATTTCTTATGACAAAAAAATACTAAAAATCCTACTATACTAGACCCCCCCTTTACGACGGGAAAGCTCGCCACGGTTATTAAGCGGCTGGCGCATAATAAAGCTCCGGAACTGGATGGTACCCCCAACGTAGTCATCGGCCATCATACTTTCTGCTAACAGTATACAACACCTACCTAGCGGGAGGGATCTTCGCAGCATCATGGAAAAGGCAGAAGCTGATTCTCATCTCCAAAGGGAGAGCACCTCCGGGTTCGTTGGCGTACAGACCGCTGTGCATGCTGGATGGGTGGGGAAGCTGCTGGAGAGACTTATTCTCCAGTAGCACATCGAAACGGGACTCTCCCCACAGCAGTACGGCTTCCGTGTAGGCCGCTCCATAATCAACGCCATCACCCAAGTTGTAGACACGGTGAAACAGGCGCGGTGTGGCAGCGTAAAAGCCAGTAGACACACGATAATGATTGCACTAGACGTCAAGAATGCCTTCAACTCAGCGAGATGGCACCTCAGGGTCTTGCTAGTCACCGCCAAATCCACGAAGATCCTGCCGACGACCTGCGTGGACGTGCTGATGAAGGCCAAGAAGTGGCCGACAGGAGCTGGTCTGGAGCTCGCTATCCAAAAAACGGAGGCCCTCTTTTTCACAAGACGCAGGAAGCATGCGCCCCTATCCCTGGCGATCGGGGGCTGCGAGATTAAATACTCAATATTCATTTGGGTATTTGGGGGTGAATATTGATGACAATCTCCGATTCGTCACCCACACGGAGAAGGCGTCAGCAAAAGCGGCCAGCATCGCGCAGAACCTGGCCAGATTGATGCCCAACATTGGTGGCCCAAAAGAAACAGGAGGCGGTTCTACAACGAAGTAGTGCACTCAATACTGTTGCACGGCGCGCCGATATGAGCCGAGGCACTACAAATTAAAAGGGCCAGGCTCAACGTGGCTAGAGTCTAGAGCAGTGGTTCCTAACCTGGGGGGAATTACCCCCCGAGGGGTAAAACGGCTTTTCTGCGGGGGTAATGACAATATTCATTTTCAGTATGTAGATATAATAATAAAATGACAGTTGAGCGTTATATGGCTTGCACTCTCTTCTAAGAAGTCTCTCACTGTGTTCTAATGCCTTTCTAATAATCCTTCTCGCAAGGAGAGGAATGAAGAGACGAGATACGGAGACGATACAGTTTCAATTTATTCGAGCACTAATTTGCACTTTCGCATTTGTGACAGTATTTTAAGTGAAATGACTTCTGCTTCTGGAAAAAAGCGCTTGTATAAAGAAGCATTTCCTCAATGGGGTTTCACGAATATTGTTGACGGGAATATGGAAAAGCCTCAGTGTGTTATATGTAATAAAGTTCTTGGTACAGAGAACATGAAACCGAGAAAACTTAAAGAACATTTCGAGAATGTTCATAAGGAGTTGGCAGGTAAAAAAATCAATTTTTGATTTCTTAAAAAAAAAGTGTTGCAATTGGACTAAACCTAAAATTAGCTCCCGAGATGAATCATTCTTACATTTAACGTACGCAACAATGCAATCGAACATATCCGTCATTTTATATTGAGGTTTGCTTAACTTTCACAATGCGGATATATTCGTCATACCCACTTTGCATGGACTTTGGTCTTGACGGATATATACGTCATATCCACTTAAGGGATTAAATTAATGAAGGAAGTATGTTAAAATTGTAATTTCCTATACTTGTTGTGCAATTTTATGATAAATAAAGGCTATTTGTATGTATTATATATGTTGTTTTCTTCAACAAAATTTTATAGGGGGGTAAAATCAGTTTCTCTGATAGGTTATAGGGGTAACGAGACTAAAAAGGTTAGGAAACACTGGTCTAGAGAACCTGACCAAGACCTGCTCGCTTGCGAGAGACAGGCAATACAGAAAGGGGAAGACAATAATAACGCTAGGCAAAACACCATGGCGGCGTGGCAACTCCGCTAAAGGTCGGTGGACGCACGAGCTAATATCGAACCTGGGTAGCCAGAAAGCACGGTTAACTGTGCTACCACTTGACCCAGGTCCTCACCGGGCACGGTTGTTACGGGCATGCTGAACGTACAAGACGACGAATAATAGCAGGAGAATGACATCCAGAAGGAGACAAACGGAGAGCCCGTGAGGGATACATCGCTGCCACTCTTGTGCAATACTTAATTAGTAGCCGGGTGGTAGCCGAAGAGGAGGAGAGCTTAGTGGGTAAAAATCCCACACTACCACCAGAATAGTGTGTCTTTTGAAGATTCAAAGACACCTCCCTTCGTAAACAAAAAAAAAGTTTCATCATTTGGTGGATCCACACTTGCTTGGTAAAATTCATCGACTTTTGCTTGGGGTGTGTGAAATTATAAAATTGGTTGTGAAGCATAGGCATGTTGAAATCGTATTTAAAATATGAACATTCTCGTCGAAGGTGTTTTTCCAGAGGGGGTCCACAAACTACATTAATTTAAGAACACCTGTACTAGAGTAATCATCAGTCAACATCAGAATAAGGAACATATTCATCATCAAGAGAAGACATCTGTTTTTAAAAAATATATTTACAGTTACATTATAACCAAAATGTAATTCTAATATGTAATCGGCATAATGAGACTTGGACACAACTGGCGGTGTGTAGGAACATTATTGGTGCAAGTTAATACACGCACACGTACAAACGTGCGCCTATATTCGCAGATATATCCGGCGCAATAAACACTTATCACATCCGTCTGCAATTGCAGACGTGTCCGTGAATGCGATAATCTATCTTTCAATGCAAGTTATTTGAAAGAAATGCGTAGTTTCGTAAACAAGAATACTAGCTGCATATATTGAAATATGGATGCGCATGAATGATCATGGATTTAAAATAGACTAATTTTTATTTTACGAAAGTTTGATTTCATTAACGAGTTTTAATTTGTAAGCGTTAAAGGCTATACTCTAAAAATATCATTATCTGAAAGACTGTTCTAGCGGCGTTCAAATATGAATAGACCTCAATATAAATATCTTATCTGGTCGTTGACCAATTTAAATTGCTAAATAGACAGCCATATCTATCTATGTATTATCGAACTCGGTTATAACGAACGCTAAAATACTGCTGTAAATTGCTCATTTAATTACAAAAAAATATATATTTACGAACATTTTTTTCTGGTCGACAAATCTATAACAGTGATGAATGATCGGTTATTAACAACAAGAGCGCTTGATTTGGAGCGTTCCCACGGAAATCAAATAATATGACTTAACTTTTAATGATATATAATGATAATTTTTACGATTGTTTTTTAGCATCCAATTTACGAATTTTTAAGCACATTTATTTATGTTGCTTTGCAATGATCTTTGGTGTTGAATTAGATGACTTTTGTGATAATAAGCGGTTTTATTTAGTTTTAAAGCGATTTTACCGCAATATATAAGAAATCGCTAAATGGTGAGTTAAATGTGATGACATATTTTTCTAATAATTTATCAAAAGAAAGTTTCTTATATACTGTTAACTTTTTTCAACTAGCATCCAGTTATGAAAAATATTTATATTTTATAAGCGTTTCTATGGACAAAGGTGTGAAAGTAATTTTCGCATGGTTGGAGTTGCATATGCTGCTCCAAAAGGAAGTTGCGTCTGTGCGTGCCCAACGAACTATAGCAGAAGCTTAGTAAAAAGAAGTATTTAAAACTACATTTAATGAGAATTCAAATTTATAATATTCATTTTTATAATATATACTAAGTTGTCTAATCCATATTTTCTTCGTTATCGCCTAAACATTGAATCCCCCGATCGGTCTACCTCGGACAACTTCGTTTTGTAATGAAAATACGTAATCGTTCCGTAGACATATTCAGGTATGGCATCCGATCGCGAGGCGTTTTTTCGTCAAACGAGCGGTCCGAAAAGCGGCCCAGTTGGACACATATACCTTATAGCCACTCCGTCCTCTTTTAGGGCTTGTTGCGACATTTTCTATGATCTGTACGATCATGGAAGCTCCCTCCCAGACTAATTTATATAAGCGGACCAATTAACAGCTCGGGTCAATGGAGGGTCCCATGCTCCTTTGTCTCAAGTGTGAAGTGTTGGACCCATGTTTCATCCATAGTTTTGAATTGAAGCGAAAACTCAGCCTTACTGCCAAACACTCGATTGAAACGACGCTATTTTTATTCCATAGTGAGCAAACGTGGCACTATGTTTTGCGGTTTCTAGTAACGTAGCTTAATTTACCCACAGGGATAACGGCACAAATTAAACGCACTGACATGGTGTGTGAAGGGATCGTTTTCATATTTAAGGGTTGGTATTTTACGAAGGGTTATTTTGCTCTGCAGTCTTCAGTGGCAGTTTTATGATTTTTTTTAGTAGCTGTTAAACGCTGAATTCTTCAGCTGGACTGTCTAGTGTAGCTAATGGAATTACGCCTAGCTCGTCATCATCATCATCATCATTGGGCATTCCGATAATGAACGATATCTCATGCATAATTTACGTATTTAATTTAGCAAGTTGCTTTTGTCACATCTTGTATTATTAATTACACAGCCATGAGTCGTAAAAATGTATTTTGATTATGGAGATACTTTTCTTAATTATTAATTTGCTTATTTTGCTTCTGTATCTTACACTGATAAGACGTGTCCGCATTAGTATATTATTCATTATTAGCGGAAGCTGTCTTCTATATCTTAAGCGTAAAAATTAGCTCGAGTATGGCCGATTTCACATTATCATGGTCGGGCTTATTGGTTTTGATAGGATTATTTATCCTAATTTCCCAACTTATAACAAATCATATATCTGGTTACTGGAAGAGGAAAGGCGTATACAGTCCTAAATCAGTATTTTCGGGAGGAAATCTGTGGAAAACCTTTGCAGGAAAGATGCAAACGGGAGTGCGTCTGGCCGAGATTTATAATGAGACCAAACAGCATCCATTCGTAGGGTTGTTTGTGCTGCACTCGAAGACTTTGATGGTGAACGATTTGGAACTCCTTAAACATATAATGATAAAAGATTTCCAATATTTTCCGAATCATGGATTAGGAATCAGCCCTGAAAATGATCTTCTTTTCAATGATCTATTCAACATGGAAGGAGCAGAACGAAAGACGACTCGAACAAAAATGACGTCGACATTTACATCCAGCATAATGAAATACATGTTCGACATTATGCTGAATTGCTCCCAAGAATTGGAAAAATATTTAAAAAAACAAGTCAAAGCAGGAAACGAAGTCGATTTTAAGGAAACTTTAGCTAGATATTCGACAGACGTTATTGGGTCCTGTGCTTTTGGAATCGAAACAAAAAGCTTCTTAAATCCCGATGGTGAATTTAGGCGGATGGGTAGAAAGATATTTACATCGACCTTTTTCAAATCGTTCACAGAAGTCTTGTCATTGTTTGCTCCTCCAATCATCAAGATTTTCAAGCTGAGAGTCATATATGATGACGTTGAAAAATTCATCATCAAAACCGTCAAAGATGCCATTAAATATCGCGAAGAAAATGACGCCACCAGAAATGATTTCTTACAATTGCTGCTTGATACGAAGATACGGGACAAGAAAATAGGTGAGACGAAATTTCCATATTTTAATGATTCTATTTGTAGACTAAACTGTTTTTTAATATCCTCATAATAGATCGTTTACTAATAAGTTAACAGTAGTTCTTATAAACTTCATATTTCATACTTAATGCTTGATATCTTTAATTAATGAAATCATTTTTACTTAAAGCACTTAACATTGTTTCAGGAATAGTTACTTTTTCTTTGGAATTTTCTCTTAAACTGGCATCCTTAATTATATCTCTATAACGGAGGGGCTTTACTGTTATATTTATTTTTTGCAAGCTCTATACTGCTTACAAAATCGATTAGTATTGTATCGTTTGTGCTGTTTTTCATACACAATCATATTTTAAGATCAAAGAAAATGTGTTCTTGGGTAGACAATTTGTTATAAAAATGGCGCTTAAATTAAATATGACGCTAAAGCGAACTATTTTATTAAAAACGATAAGATTGTTGTTAGTGCAAGCAAACTTATTGAGGCTATTATGATTACAATTAAGTACAGCAATCTCATATTATTATATTTAACAGATTAGCAACTTTTTTACTTATACGGTTGAGTGCTTCATGACCCCTTGGCATTATCTTTAGTTAGCTTTAATGATTAAAAATATATGAAAATTTAATTTTTGGGAACAAGAACGAAATGCAAATGAATGTGTACACATTACATCTGATATATTAAAATTGATCTTTGTTTGTTCGTATTTAATGCGCTGCCACACCGTTAATATGATTGTGATAAAACTTTGTCGACTTATCGTTTACACCTGCGGAAATAACATAGACATAGTAAAAATATTGTTTGTGTATGCAATTTGTTATGAATAACCGTATAAGTATTTGACAAACGTTTGGTATTCGGTGGACTACACCGTGAGGCAGTAGCACACAAACGTCATCATTTTAATTCATACCTGGATTCATTCGTTTGGTGACTTTTTGATTTGAATTATATGAAAAGGCATTGATTAAATGATACGTAAACACACTAACAAAACATAAGGTTCAGTTATTCAATCAGTTAGTTCATCGTATCATATAAAAACTATATTTGAATTGTGTTAATATAAATCCACCAAGGTATGTAGCAACGGTACCATGTTTTAGGGAAAAATAAAATGATGAATAATATCAATTGAAAATTTTCAAGGAGAAGATGTTGTGTCCCAATGATTCCTATGTATATGCTATTTGAATTGAAACGTGTGCAGTTTCCGGTGCGAGCATCAACAAAGCACAGGGACACACAGGGTATGCGTGCATGCTTCTCACGTGGATAGCTGTATATGGGGTGCTCACGCTCTTATCATTACCAGACGGTACACACCACACGGAAAAATATTTTGTTTCCAAAAGCACGACATAAGTATAATCTTACGAGATTGAGTACACAGTCTGCATCATGTCGTATAATGAACAAAACAGTAGGCAGATCGCCGACAAGATGACAGAGCATTAGAACGCAGTCGCACAGAAGAACGATCATCACATCTATTTTGCTAGTACAAAAACCATAGCAACTGTCGAAAGCTTCGGCATCAGAATTTCAAAAGAAATTCAAAGTTTGGCTACCAATTTCATTCAAAATTAAAGCACCAATAACCAAGCAAAAAAATCTGAGAGTGCAAACAATCTCTAATGAATTATTGACGGCAATGCATGGCTCATATCGCGCAATGACAGCACTGGACGAAAGATGCTCACAAGGAGCATCGCCATGGCATTGGCAGTCATTCCGCGTCCATGAGTCCGACAGGAGACTCGAAATAACGAAAAGACGCCCATTTGAATTCTTAATGTATACCCTTTTTTTTAGCGTAATTAAAAATAAAGTACTTCAATAAATATAAGCAAGTTAATGACCATCTAAATTTTCATGATCATGACATCAATATGTTTTGCAATGATTCAAGGTAATATCAAAAGCTTGAGTACAATAGAAATAGCATCACAAGTGTTCTTATTCTTCGCTGCCGGTTTCGAGACATCATCATCGACTGCCAGTTATGCTTTGTTTGAATTGGCAAAAAATCCCGAAATACAAAGGAAGTTGAGGGCAAACATTAAAGAAGTGATTGCCAAACATGATGGTAAAATCACATATGAATCCATCGGCGAAATGGATTATTTGACGCAAGTGATTGAAGGTAATTTTCATTGAATCGATAACTTTACACAAGCGGATAAATTTGAATTGATTTACAATTATATTTTTTAATTTGCAGAATCTCTTCGAATGTATCCACCATTGCCATTTTTGTTCAGACGATGCGTTAAAGACTATCAGATCCCCAATTCGGACGTCGTAATAGAAAAAGGCACATTGACTTTAATACCAGTTTTGGGAATACACAGAGATCCTGATATACATGAATCGCCTTTGGAATTCAGACCTGAGAGATTTTCTCCAGAAAATAAACTCAAGATCCATCCCATGTCTTACATACCTTTTGGAGAAGGACCTAGAATATGCATAGGTATAATATTCCACAACGATTGCTATAAATCCATTTAAATTATATTAAATCCATATCATTTATAGGAAATCGATTCGGAATGATGCAAACTCGACTTGGTATAATATCAACATTGTCCAAATATGAACTCACAATCTGCTGCAAAACAAATCCAATGAAATTCGAAGCAAAATCCCATTTTCTTCAACCCCAAGAAAATCAACTATTACGTCTGAATCGAACCAAATGACCCTTAATTTACTTCAAGGACCATACATTTTGTCGGAATATTATATTTTGCAACCGTTTCAAATATACACCAAATATTCAATCCAAATGTGTAATTGTAATAATATATCCAAATCCTAAAAGATGACACTAACACAATGCCAGCAACTATTTTATGACCTTTGATGATCTACAATGTTAAATACATAGTTTACTTATTCAAAGTCCATAATAAGTGCAGGGTCAAATGCATCATGACCGCAATAACAGTTTCTGGAGCTCTGATCGATATTCCAGATCATATGATCTACCTTACAACGTAAGTTCTTTGAAAGATATGCATAATTTCATAAATCAACGAGTTCAAATATGAATAGACCTCAATATAAACATCTTATCTGGCCTTTGACCAATTTCAATTGCTAAACAGAGAGCCACATCTATATTTAAATGATCGAACTCGGTTATAACGAACATCAAATACTGCTCATTTTATTTAGTAGTCATACGAGTGTATTTATAAATTCAATTTCCCTAGATGACAAATCGATGACAATGACATTGATAATCGACTATTAAAACATAACAAGAGCATTTGATTTAGAGCGTTCCCACGGAAATCTTATAAGATAATGAGAATAAATGGCACACTTTTGTTTGCTTTTATTGTTATAAAATGATAATTTCGACAGTTTTATCCGTCCAATTAGTACATTTTTTTGAAGCATATTTATTTATTTTGCTTTGCAATGATCTTTGGTGTTGAATTAGATGACTTTTGTGATAACAAGCGGTTTTATTTGGTTTTAAAGCAATTTCAATTCATAAAAAAATCGCTGAATTACGAGTTAAATTTGATGACATGTGTAACTTTATTTATGTATTTATGTAAATTAATCTGTGAGGGAGCTTCTATGATAGTACAGATCATAGAAAATGTCGCAATAAGCCCTAAAAGAAGACGGAGTGGTTATAAGGTCTCTATGTCCAACCGGGCCGCTTTTCGGACCGCTCATATGACGAAAGAACGCCTCGCGATTGGACGCCATACATGAATATGTCTACAGAACGATTGCGAACTCTCATTGCAAAACGAAGTTGTCCAAAGAAGACTAATCGTGTGGGTTGTTTAAATTTTACAATCGATCGGCTTATATCGGCTGGATCGGTCCAATATTTAGGATTATACAACTCAGTATATATTATAAAAACGGACATAAATAGAAAATAAATACCATGTGCAACTCTCAATTGGGTCGGTATTTTGCATTTTGCGCCCCAAGCTCAGTTGCGCCCGTGGCGAGCACCTGCTTTGCCACCCCCTTGTTACGGCCCAGATAAATATATGAAACTTTAGGATGTCAAATGAAATGTGATTACAGTGCAACGCCTTTCACGTTGTTAATATTTTATCAATTGAAAATTGTTTCAATACTGCTTTTAGTATCAACATTTCTTCATTAATATCGTCATATATTATTTATATTGGATTTTAATGCGCTTTCAATCCCTGTAAGGCCATAAAAGATTTAAACTCAAGTTTGATTTCTTATGGAAACTTAAGTCATGATTTTTATCTAAAACATATATCAAGATAAAAAGCGATAAAATGTATTTTATAGAATAATTTTCAATATATTTCATGCCGGATAAGTGCTGAAAGTAACGTCGGTGTTTAGCCCAATTAATTTGAGGAGATGTTTGATATAACGTTGAAGTGCTGCCAAAAATTATAAAACTGACCTGATGCTGCAGATGACGTCGATTCTGTACTTCAGCTAAATATTCGACAGATGTAACAGAATCTTTCGACAAAAAATAAATCGTTACGAAATTTTCCGATGCGCAATTTATACCGATGTGCATTTACGCATTCTCTGCAATTATTGATTTATGACGAAGAAAGTGGTACAGCATCTTTCTCGATGAGAACCTTATCGATATCAATCGGGATATTTTTCCAGATATGCTCCTAAATTCAATAGTATACAGATTTGTAGCTAAGTTCTATAGCAATTATTCCAGAATACATTGTACAATAAAAATTGATTTCTGAGCACGAGCCATTTTACAGAGAAGATAAGATAAGACTTCACACAGCCATAATTCTCTTGGGGAACACTCCAGTTGGATGAAGAATATTACATGTTTAAAATATGTTTAACACATTAACTGTGGGGGTATTTCGCGCGCGTCTGCTCTCTGGCGCGGGCAATATTTCTACGTCGCTTATAAAATACGTATACACTTAAACCTTTTTTTGTGCGGTAGATCAGCGCTTCTTAAACTCATGTAGTCCGCGGACCCCCTCTTGAGCAAAATTTCTTTCGCGGACCCCCTCTTGAGCCAACTTTTTCTCGCGGACCCCCTTTTGAACATTTTTTTTATTGTGGACCTCATCCCAACCCTTGTGACATAATTTTTCAAACAAACAAACATTTCTTGGTCAAAATAGATCTTCTTATAATGTTTTCTGTAAATAATTTCACGAAAATATCTTGTTCAACTACAGATACATGTATTTTTATATCTTCGCGGACCCCTGTTTAAGAACCGCTGCGGTAGATGCGTTCCGCGGAAAATTGCACAAAAAAAGCTAAGACTTACATAGAAAAAGTAATTATGCGTTCTATGGAATTTAAAAATCGCATAACTTTGAAACAGCTATATAAAATATATCCAAAATCGCACAAAAAAAGTTTTTTAAAAAATATAGGAAAACAATAAGGCAATTCAAAAATAACATTTTTGGTAACATTTAAAGGAATTTTTTCAACATTGGTAAAATTTTAAGGATGTCTTATATGTGGCATCTCAAAGACCAAACACCCACTAGAGAAATACTTATTATTTTAATTACAAAGTATCATCGCTGTATGATCTTTGCGATTTTCGATATGACTCAAAATCGCTCTCTTCTTTGGAAGAAATATTATACCCAGTGTCAATGTCATCATTGTTCTGTGTAGATTTTCTCTTTCCAACAATATAATTCATAATGAGTAAAGATGTCACCATAGTCCCTAACTCAAAAAATAAACAAATCACAAAATATCGACTGTTTGGTCACAGTTTTAATTTTTTTTAAATAGTTAAAAAATAAATCTTGACTTAAATCTGGTAGAAATAATATAGGGTTATATAGAAAAGATTCATACCCAGTTTGAACTAAAGTAATTAATTAAAACTTGAGATATGATGTCAATCGTGTGGAAAAAAATTGTTTCGAGAAAAACGCGTTAAAAAAATTAATTATGGTAGGACCGGTTAAGTTGCCACGTCACTAAAATAGCTATAACTCCGTAAGTAGTTAAAATTTTGTAAATTCCTTTGGAGAATGTATTTTTAAAAGCCGAAACATTGGAAAAATGCAACAAAAAAACGAAATCATAATTTTCAAAATTTCAAACAATTGTAGAATAAAAGGCCTGGTCATAATTTCAGCGATACCAGACGTTATATGATTTACACAGTCCCAAATTATAATTCTCTTTCAAATTTCGGTTAGTGTTGATGATTTATTTCCTATTTTATCCAAAATATCTCGATACGACTCTTTATAAAATAATAAATAAATAAAAAAAATTGCTTTCAAAAAACCGCATAACTTCAAAATCGCATTAAAAAAGTCGCACAAAAAGAGGTTTGAGTGTATTTATGTAAAATGCCATACATTTATATATATTTATATAAAATGCCATACATTGCCAACAGATATCGAAAAAAAAATCTTACACTGATTTTAAATTACGTCCAACACTTTTTTTGACTCACTAATACGTTTTAATATTTTACCTATTTGTGGATCAAATTATCTATGGGTAAAAGCATTTTTTTTCTTCGCTGACAACATTTTTGTATGGGATTAAATAGGGGCAAACATAAATCATATTTAGATAGATTTTTGCATTCTTCTTTTTCATAATTTATGCCTCACGAATGTTTATTTGGCCAAGAATGACAATTTTATGACTTAATTCTGGAGATATTTTGAAGTTTATACATACGAGCTTATGTTCCACATTAAATCGGGAAGGTTTGATATGCGAATAAAACATATGCGCGAACGAAACGAGCTCTCTAAAAAGCAAAAAGAATTATACTGGAATATTTCCGAAAATTGAACACAGTTTTAGGCTACTCTTTCTATTGAGAATGTGCTCAATTTTGTAAAAATAGTTTCAATAAATCCTCACAAGTCAACTAATGTAAAAAACATTTTACAGGTAAAGGGACCGATAAGGGCTTATGCTTCTCGCAGATAATGTGTTAAACGCACTTGCAACATACGAGCGATAATTCGCAAACAAAGACAATGGATCGGTGCAAAATAAGATTGACAAGTTTTATCTCGTGTGACATGTCTTGACTCATTGTGCAACCTTTTTCGATGATAAAATTCTTTTTAATTTTGGTTATAGAATTTAAGATTTGTATTCTCAAAAGTACCCGGCAGAGTGGCCATAACGTTTGCATGTTCAATCGGTCCGCTTTTCGGACCGCTGATTTGACGAATGAGCGTCTCGCGATCGGATACCATGCTTGAACACGTCTATATAACGATTACAAACTCTCATTATGAAACGAAGTTGTCCGAAGAAGACTGATCGAATGGGTTATTTAATATTTGGGGGTCGAAAATATTTTTGTCTTTATTGTTTGTTTTAACGAAGAAAATAGGGATTAGACAACTTAATATATATTATAAAAACGGACAGAGTCAATCAGTGTTGGTTCATATGAAGTAGAATGTTCGAGTAAAATAAAAACTATGTCTTGACTGGGTCGGTATTTTGCGCCCCAAGCCCAGTTGCGCCCGTGTTAGGCGCCTGCTTTACCACAACCTTGTTACGGCCCTGCCCATATGTATCCTTTATTATTCACCAAAGCGAATATTTATAAAAATATATTCAATTATAATGTCCGGCTTATTCAATCATCGTTCAATCATTCAGGTCGTTGAAGAATTTTTGAGCATCTTTTATGCAACAAATTCTTCGATATTTGTCGACGGAATTTCAAATTCTAAGCGGCGGATCGTTGCAGGGACAGAATTTATCCGACACCGTAATGATCAGCATCGATTCGGAGGCTGTGAACAAGCAATTGTAACTGGTGCTAATGCGAGCTGCGTCCAAAGTGTTTATATTAGCCATTGAATATTTCTAAACAAATTAATAGCCTCGCCTCTGGGTACGTCATCATCAGCTCCGGTTGATGACCCAGGACAACCTTCAACTTGGCTCATGGAGATTTCCAACCAGCACTTTGCCACTTCCAGATCCATTATTTGAATTCTCATCCATAATGAATATTATACAAGGAAACGAAGAGCGACAACAATTCTCTTACATACATTTATAGCAAATTGTGGATGCTAATGATCCATCATCATTCTTCCGTGTCCCTGATTAAATTTGACTGATAACCAGCTATATTAAATACAAAACTGGTTATTATTTTTAAAAAAGATCTTGTGGAAATGCATTCAAAATATATAATTCAAGAGCTTGGGGATTATTGACGCTGTCAATTTTACCATTGTGCATAAATACAATATAATTTGTGATTAAATTATAATGCTTTGAATAGATTCTACACCCTTTAAAAGCTTTGAGGGATCCTCAGCCCCTCTAGACATTAAAAAAAATCTATTCAAAATAATTCAATAAGTTAACCTTCTCATAAAAATATTCAATTAGAACAAGTTATTCCAGACATGGGGTGAAACTGTTCATAAAAGACCATTCAAATTTATCATAAAAAAGTATTCCAGTATTTTATAGATATTGTGGAAAGTGCCGGTATATATAGTGTTAGGGCCGGTCTCAAAAATAGCCATCTTGTAGTGGACGCAAACCTTTTTTTCTGTGTAAGCTCTTACATAAATGAATGGTATGGTCAACAACCGGCTCGGGAGAGCCGGTTGTTATAAAAACATTTGGATGAATCTCGAGAACTAAACTATAAGAATTCATTATTTTTAACAGAAAATTAATGATTGTTCCATCCTATTTATGAATTATGATGGCAGAAGAATATTCACAACGCAGAATGATAAATTAAATATAAAATTTAATGTTGATGTACATTTTAAATTGTTTAAATGTGGACATTATCAACTTTGAGAATCCATCTCATATAAATAAATATGAATGATATAATATAATGATAATGAACGAGGTTTTTGACGACGACTCGCGCAACAAAACATAATATATTAACGTGAAAGATTTAAGCCTTTCCGTGTTCGTAAATAATTCAAAACTATACTCCAAGAAGTCCTTTTTTTTGAAGTAATTTCATATGGAGATTTTCCATTGCTTTTCACATGCGATTCAATTGTGATAAGATTATTTGAATAGGAACTTTAAGGTAGATAATATATGAGTAGCTGATTTTATTTTATAAACACGGAAAAAGCATTTTTTATCAGTTCTCAGTGAATCGTTCGTTACAACACTTACAATACTTTACAAAATCTGAATTTAATATCCATGTCCACAAGGACACGCTCATTCTCAATTTCGGCTTCGAGAAACTAGCTACATTTTGTAACTTAAAACTAAAAAAATCCGTGAACGTACAGATTATGAAAGACCCCGGGTACGTATTTATTCCCGAAAAAGCTGCAAAAAGCCGTAAAAGAAGACGAAGTGGCCAAAAGGTCGTTGTATCCAACCGGTCCACTTTTCGGACCGCTGACATGACGAACGAGCGCCTTGCGATCGGAAGTCATGCCCGAAGATGTCTACAGAACGATTACGAACTCGCATTGCAAAACGAAGTTGTCCGAAGAAAGACTGATCGGGTGGGTTGTTTAAATTTTACAATCGGTCCCAAATATATTGTTAACTTTATTTTATTGCAAGCCAGTTAATTATACTCGTAGTATCGTAATAACGAACGATTGTTTGTGTTATCTTGCGAACAAGAGTTTGTTTTGATGATTAAGATACTCGCATCATTCTTATCGTTGATCAATTTTGTTATTCCCCTTGACTGTTCTGGAGTGGCGCCATTAGGCGAGCATCACCACTTCTTTGCAAAATCTATTCCTTCAGAAGTAAACTAGCAGGCTTGCACGGTAACCCTGTCCTTTTATTTTCGCAACACATTAACAGGCAAAAATAGCTGAAAAACAAAAAGCGGATACCATGCAAGTTGAACATTAATAAATATTTCGAAAAAATTAACGAATATTGTGTGCTATCAATAGTGTTAGGGTTTTATATTTGAGCGTAGCGTGTATGTTCTCCGGTGTGAGAGGGTTAAGCCATAATGAAGAAAAGTGATTAGATAACTCAGTATATATTATAAAAATGGACAGAGTCAATCAGTGTTGATTTATATAAAGTAGAACGGTTGAGTAAAATAAAAACCATGTGCAACTCTCGACCGGGTCGGTATTCTGCTTTTTGCGCCCCAAACCCAATTGCGCCCGTGGCGGGCGCCTCCTTTGCCACACTCTTGTTACGACCCTGGTTACATTGGCATGAATAAAAAAACATGAATAAATATATGTTCAAGTTCGAAAGAAAATAATGGATTTCTTTTGGGATAACCTAATATGACGAAAGGAACTAGTTCACTGAAATATCGAGTGTATATTACAATTTGATATTAATATTTTTTTTTGTTATATTAGTTATTATTAGATTGCATTATGGTCGGTAAAATGTTTGTAAAGCCCACGTTAATTGATTGATTGGTAAAATATTGTTGTTATGCGCATGCGCGTAAATTTAAATTTGGCTCCTTGAATATTGGGTATTTGACGATGCGTTTGTTTGTATGGAAAATTAATTAATAATTAATCGCTCAAAATGTTGATCATAACAACATTTTATTCGAGCATCTTTTTTTTATATGCGACTTTAATTCGCCTGTCGGCCGCTTTTCCCTCCTTCGGCGGAGGCTAGATTTGGAGCGGAAGCGCGCAGAGTGGATTATTTTTGGGCGATATTTCGACTAGAGATTTCGAATATAACATAAATCATGTATTTATAGACGAAATGGCGTGATTCCTATTTGTGTATAATGGATATGTGCGAGGTTTGTTGAACTCGGCTTGGGTGCGCCGGAAAAGGTTCGCGACGACTGAACTGTCAGTTTGACCGACCATATGTTGGCTTGTCACCTCGTAACCTTTGTATGTATCGAAAAATATAGAAATTTCTATATAAAATAGCAGCTTATCTCGCGCGGTATAAATCCACCGATTCGACAACGTATAGGCGAAATATTAAAACACACCCGCTTTGCAGGACTAGCCACAAAGATTGATCTCTGTTGCGCGTGTGAATGACAGCTCCGCCGGTAAACGCGCCCGCTCCAAACACATCCTTGAAATGAGCTACTCCGCCTCTTAGTCGTATCTAATTACCGGTGTAATGATGCATTTCGGATTGCAGGAGTTGACGGTTACCGAAATAAATGCCAAATTCGCGGAGTACATGTCCAGCCAGGAGAATGCCGAACGAGCCGCCAGCTACATATACGATTCGCTCGTCGAAGATCTGACGATGGGACTGCTGTTCGAATACCATCACGGGGTGAAGACGGGCCTGATGGAACTCATGGAGGGCGAGCCGGAACGGGAGGAGCCCCTCCTCATAGTCAACGGCACGGACTGTGATGTATTCGGCTTCTCGGCCACAAAGAAGACCACCGATAGTAACTGTTGTTGTCCTAACTGCGACCGACCCGTTTCAGCCACACGCTTTGCACCACATCTTGAAAAATGCATGGGTACGTCCAATCAAACATTGCTTACATAAATGACGCACATAATTTTTATCGTTCCTGAACGACCAAACAAAAATGTAAACCATCCGATACTATACAAACTTCCCAAATAGGACACATTAAACACAAGGCAAAACAATACATGTTAAAATATGTTAATCGTATTGCATACAAATTATTTATACAACAACATGTGGATTAATTTATAGCAAATTTACAAACGGCACTATTTTGAATTTAATAAAACGCTCCCAAAACTATCAACGGCAAGCTTTCATCGCAATGTAATTTAGCAAATCGTTCAACAAAACGATGCTTTTAAAATGACAAATTGCAATTTATTACCTCGCGTCAATAGAAGTGATCTGGCCCGACTCTCATACATTTTGTATGGAAACAGATGAAAAAAATTAAAATTACGCAAGCATTTTTGTTTTTATAAGCTTAATAATATTATTTTTATTTATTTAAACGATTTTTTTTTCAAATTTATACCGATACAAAACATATCAGTCATTTACGCTCTAATGGCATGTTTAAAATGGCTGGTTATGCTCTTGACAAACTGGCTCCTCGCATTTCGCACATACAAATCGGAGTTTTCTTTGAAACTTGTCGTTCACTTATTCATTTCTATTACATTTAGTGTCACCAGCTCATCCGTTACGCTTTACAAACATTTTTGGCGTACAACGGTGGGATGATTAGTTCTCTGATTCTAATTTTATAAACTATGAACGATGCCAATGCTGCAGTAATCAGCATATTGAATAAAAAAGCTGTCATCTTTTATGTCCGGTGCACAAAATAATACTTTTCAAGCTAGTAGAGCATGTTGTGTGCCAACAAACCAGCAGCTCTAGCTTAGTATGAACAGAGCTAACTTCGTTTGTAAGCTCAAAAACGGAACTAGAAATATTACCCTCCTAGATTATCAGCACTTGCTCTATTAGCTTGAAAACCAGCCTCGTGTGCACCGGGCATTAGTCTGCCATTTGTATATATACTCCTCAAGCATCATAACGGACACTTGAGATTGGGATGGCAGCTTTTGATTTTTTCGGGACGTATGAAACAGCTGCAAGATGTTATGTAAATCCGAAACACTGCACCCATTTGAACGGAGCTTTCTCACGGACAGATCTTGATGCAAAATATTTTGTAAACTATTTTATATTTCAAACATTTCTTGGTCACCTCATTTCATTAAAGATTGATGTTGTCTACAGCATCCATGATATTGTGTTTTATCAATTAGTTGTCCAAATGTCTGCTGTGGATTATACGCTTTATATTTTGATATTATGCCTTGATCTATTGGCTGAACGACGTTGTAACAGGAAAACCACTTCTATTGGATGGCATGGAGCACTATCAATTCTGGATTTTTTTTAAATAGTGATCCAAGATCCCAATACAATGGAATGCTTGCGAATTATTGAAACGCAATGTTAATTTATACTGTAGTGTTATAAATCAAATATGTTCTTAATTTAGATTTGCACAATTTAGTCGAATACGTTGCAAGGTTAGATTCTCACATCAATTATTTATTATCTAAAAGAAGTTCTTCTGGATGACGAAAAAATTGAAATGTTTTTAAATTCTTCAGGAATGGGTCGTAACAGTTCGCGTATAGCGTCTCGGCGTATTGCCAGTAACAGCAAAGAGCCGACACTTTATACAGGTGCAATGAGCGACGATGACGATGATGCCGATTGGGTAGGTGATCGTAAAAGGAAAAAAATAAGAAGCAACGGTGTCAAGAAACAATCGAAATTGAACAAGTGAGTATAAATTCATAATGCGTATTTTAAATATATTTAGAATACTACCGCATCACAAGCATATCAAAATCTCATAGTTGAGGAAAAATATAGCAGTTATAACGATAAATTTGTCATAAGTTCAAAGTTCTTTTTCTTTTACATACTTTCTGTAATGAGTGTATGATATAGATTATTCTGTCATGTCCTTTGAATAGTACTTAATACAAAATGGATAGTATTATTTAATTAGAATATTCAAATCATTACATTTACAATTCATCTGATTTCGAATTTCAGTGGAAGCTCTAAAGTTACAGCAACAAACGGAGGAACTTCTGAAAGTTCTTCTCAAGAGTCCGCAGTCTTGAACTATGATACAATGACAACTAACGAGAAACGATCTCTTCTGCTTTCAATGTGTGGTGTAGTATCTGAACATACGAAAAAACTATGCACACGGTTAAAAACTGATAATTAAAGATTCATTTAGCAAATTTGTCGACTGCCATTTTAAATATATTTTTTACTCAGGTCTACTCGTTGTCCACAACATACAGAAGAACAAAGAAAAGCATTGCGGAACAGTCTGTTAGAGTCAACCAGCATGGAGCATATGTCAGAAGGGGTATCCTCTCTTACTCCGCATGATATTGGATCGCCTCCCGATTCCAGTCCTTCTTCAAGTTGTTCGTCTTCAAGTAGAAAAAGGGATAAGCATCGTTCCAAAAATTCCAAAGGCAGACGTGAGAAAACTAATCTTTCTCCCGGAAGAGAATAAATTCAGTCATCAATGTATATGTATTAAAAAAATATTTCCAGTCCTATATAATCAATATTTAAGAAGTACATCATATACTTTTTTCGGTATTGAAATGTTCCTTGTATCGCATATGTGTATCGTTAAATTAGTTGCTTATTTCAAATAAGTTAATAATCTTCAGAATATTCGCAGGAAAAAGTTGGAAAAATGTGATATTACTTTATTTTAACCTTACAACACACCTTTTCTTTAGACAAAGAAATATTTTTAAATTATCGAGTATGCTTAGACAAAGTATTTCTTAATGAGAATAATTATATTTGATGTATGTATGATAATCTTGACGCGACTCAATAATGTATTTGAGTCTTAAAAAATATTATCGATGTATATTTTTCCGTACTGTGTAGATTATTTTCAGCGTATTCTTTTTTAATATTAGCGTAAACTTTGACGAAGGTGAATCATATTAGTTTTCATCAATATAAGACTATTTCAGTAGACGATAAAAATATAGTTTTCAATATATATAATTGTATAAAAAAGGGATTATTTGCTTAAACGAAGTCTAAAAGGAAATGCTTAAAAGATGTTCGCTTTCATAAATGGTGTCTTTAAAAGGCCTAGCTTGGAGCTAGATGGTTGTGTAATCCCTTAATTAAGACTGAAAGGCTTCCAGGGATGGATTCATTAACTTTCTTGTTGATACGAAAGACTTTCATTATAATTATTTTCAACACCTCACCCCCCGAGTGTGCCAAAAATTTCATTTTTAAGCTTGAAATTATATTTTGTGTGTTAAAATTACAACGTCTGCAAGGTAGTACAAACGTGTCTCATTTTATTTCACGCGCCATTTATACTGTATTAGAATTATTTTGCCGATTGGATTGCTGTATTTAATACATTTTTCATATTCAAATGCATTAAAAATGTTCAGATATTTCATGCTCGGGATGATAAAATTGTGTGTATTGAAAAAAATTACTATATAGAAAAGCCTATTTGTATCCTTTAAAAAAAACTACAAAAACAGTGTTTAAAATTTAAAAAACCAAAAAAAGAAATGAATGTTTTAGTTTCTTTCAAATAGTATTAATTTGCTATATTATCTATAAAAATAGTACATATATTGAATGGATTTGTAAAATAATTCTATGCATATCTCGTAAGGAAATCTGAAAATATCTTTGATTAAACCTATAATGTACATACGAATATGTCTTAAATCACAATTAATTTTATTTAATGCTCTTTTATTATTTCGATTATATTTCAAATGATGGAATAACACCGAATATTTTGATCTATGTGTACATTACAAAAATGATTGTTTATTGAGAGTGTTTTAATTAAATTTGAAACAAAATGAATCATAACTATTTATGAAACTTACTGTAATAATAAATAATTAATAAGTTAATATAATTTTTGATTTACACTTATCTGTTCGTGCCGTTGTAGAATGTGGCTATATTTAGTAATGATCCTTTAAATCCCTGAGATTTCCATATATTTTGTTCCGACCGATGTTTATACACGATATTAATTAAGAAAATGCCTTGTATAATTGGATGCCGCAAATGGAACAAAAACAGCGTCATGATGATGTTTCAATTGAGTGTTTGGCGATGTTTCACAGCAATAAGGCCGAGTTTTTGCATTAATTCAGGATAAAACATGGGTCCATCATTTCACATCTGAAACAAAGGAACATGGGGATTCTCCACTGACCCGAGCTATTTGTTGGTTCCGCGATTCGGGAGTATGCCAACCGGCTCAATAAGTGTACAGCAATGTGCAAAACCTGAATTTAATATCCATGTCAATTTAAAAAAAAACTAGCTAAGATAGCAGCATAAATCAGTAAGATAGATAAATATCGTTAGTGACCTTATTTGGGGTGAGCCAGCTATGTAAGTTAGCCTCTGAGAGAGCTTCTGTGATCGTGCGAATCATAGATAATGCAAAAAAAATAACCTAAAAGAGGACGGAGTGGCCACAAGGTCTGTGTGTCCAACCGGTCCGTTTTTCGGACCGCTGACAAGATGAATGAACGCCTCGCGATCGGACGCCATACCCAAACATGTCTACAGAACGATTACGAACTCTCATTACAAAACGAGGTTTGTCCAAAGAAGACTATTTATTTGAGTGGGTTTTTAAAATTTTACAATCGGTCGAAAATATTGTTGTCTTTATTGTTTGTTTTAACGAAGAAAATAGGGATTAGACAACTTAATATATATTGTAAAAACAGACAGAGTCAATCAGTGTTGGTTCATATAAAGTAGAATGGTCGAGTAAAATAAAAACTTAGCTGCATTTTGCGTCCCAAGCCCAGTTGCGCCCGTGGCTGGCGCCTGTTTTGCCATCTTATTTTAACATTTTATATATTTTTACATCTTTATGAATATGATTGCTTGTCTCTTAGTCTCTGTAATTTTGTTTTGTGTAATCTTTCATAAAACAATGGCTGATCGGGGTAAGTATTACAATAATATGAGGTTTAATGTCTTTTCCGGCTTTGTTTCTTTGAGAACACACTTTGCAATCCGTCCTAACTCCTGTTAAAATATTACGCAGCATTCCATTCAAGCGGACATATTCGTAATCGGAGGTTGAAGTCGAACATGCAGACTAATTGCAGATAATACGAAAATTGAAACCGATAACAAATATTCAGTTTCGCACCATCAGTCTTAAGGATCTCAATAATAATTAATTAGACGTAATTTCAATCGACTTTACACTTTTATATATGCAAAGTATAAATAACAAGATACATTTAAATCCATATTTTTATTAAGTTACAAGTACTCTGCAAGTTGCAATAAATTAAATCAGTCTGTTTTATCGGATTGCTGATCATTTTTTTTCTCGTATATTCAAAGATCTAGAGATACATCCGTTTGGTTCTACATTATTTCAAATAAATGAACACAAATGAGATTTCATAAATGTATTTCAAAATAACAGTTAGCAAGCTGGAAAAATATATTAGATATATATTATTTATTGCTTTAATTATTACATGTTTGGATGAAGCGTGTACGATTCACGATATTAATATATCATAAATAATAATAACATTGGAATGATGAATATTTCAAATATGATTATATAAAATAGATAAATCTAGCATTTAGATTTTTTTGTCTGTATATCTTTGATATGATAAAATAAACTTTGATTCCGGAGTGAATATCATTTCGGACAACACTGCTATTGAAGTATAATTATAAATATGTACTCGTGGTTTTATAATATTGTATAAGTCAGTTCTTGTAAATATAAATCTAACTTAACTTAATTGAACAAAATTATATAATAAATGCATAGTAGGGTTTTATTGCTCACAATTTATTTGTATAAATTTTAGAAGCTAATTTTAATAAAGCGAATGGGGCACTCACCCCAAAGGCAAAGCAAATTGTACAGTACAATTTTGCACGGAATACTAGAGACTTGATCACACATTTTTAATATTATAATAAAATACCCTTTTCATTTACATTTTTTTTACGAGAGAACAATTTTCATATAAGCTACATCAGTTTAGTGAATTTACTAAATAAAGCAAATACCTATTCCTCCATATAGAAAGTTGTAATTCACAGTTGTTTAAATATATAATAGTACTAAGTCAAACATTTTAATATTAAGAAAATAATTATTAGAACAATTCAAATAAATTAATAAAATGAGAGGAAACTCATTGGTATCAAGCGGCATCGTTATAATAATAAATCGATTAAAAGAAGTTGTATATATTTTTATAAAAAACATTACAAGCTTAAATTGATATTAATATATGCATTAAAATGAATTTCAGTTAAGTGCCTTAATGGATCTTAAAGACGAATTAAAACAATTTTAAAGCTCACATTTATTTGTAAAAATAGCACTGAAATAAATACAGTCATTTAGCAACTACACAAAGACATATATTTGTTCTAAGGGCTCAATTGAGCTCAAATATTAATGAAATTTAAGACATTTCCATAAAAAACAAGCACAATTATTTTTTAAATAGAGACCATTTCATAAGACCTAGATTGACTTGGAGAAGCAAAACGCTGAGATACCTCGGGATCTTCATGGACAACGAGCTGACTTTTAGCACACACATAGAAGAAAGCGCAGAAGGTGGCCAGTGAGCTTGGATGGCTCATGTCCAGCATTGGAAGGCCAAAGCCGTGCAGAAGACGTACTATAAACAAGGTAATACACTCGATCCTTCTGTACGGAGCCCCGATATGAACCGATAAGACCCACCGGTTTATCCCGGTCGTAAGCCGGCGGAGGACTCGAAAACACGGCAAAACGATCTACCGCTTGACTCAGGTGCTCACTGGGCATGCATGCGTCGGTGCGTATCTGAAGCGGATTGACGCACTCGGGATAGCCGAGCTCAACGTTGACAACATGGTCCACAGCATGACGGCAAGCAAGAAGAACTGGGACCTTTGGCGCGATTATATTGAATAAATCCTGAGCACCAAAGAGGGCAGTGAGAGAGAGAGGCGCAGAGCGGTTCTCCAACACTAGAATAGGGTCAGTTACCTAAGACCAGACTACCTATCCTCCTGAAGCAATGTGAAAAACAACACCAGGGGGACAGAGACGGACAAGGGAGGGGTTTAGTCTAGGGTGTCTTATGCAAGATTCCCCTCCCACAGGAAAAAAAAGGATTGACTTTGAGAGCTTGCAATCATTTTTTCCAGTCAAAGGTCAAAATAATGTCCAAATACATCATAGTATAGTAATCGACGCAAGCAATTTAACAGTTCAAATGATTTTCTATTATTAAAAAATTATATATTAAAATAGTAATCATCTTTAAAAATACTGACTTAAACTTAATAACTAGTTACAATAAAAAAATATCCCTACATAAATATTATATAATCAATTTAAAAAAATAATGTTGCACTAGTCAATATAAATTATTTCATACAGTTTTGAGTAAACATTCGATCATACATGGATTTTTCGTTATGATCAATTTGGCTGAGAGTTTGACTTCTGCATCAGTGTGTTCGAGTATATATTAGATATACTTATATAAAAGAGGCGACTCAAGAAAGTTTCACCCAAGATGAAACCATAATTTATATATTTGAAGGAAATATTTAAAGTGCTGTTACATAAAGGGAGGAGGCCACCTCCGATGCTTACGCTTCCTAACAGACATTGGTTCATAGAAGAGGTCTGCTGATGAAAATTGGTTATATTAGCTCCAACTCTTTATAATCATGCCAAGATAAAAACCACAGTTACAAGATTGGAAAAGCGGCAGCCAAGATGATAGTTGGTCGGAGTTCAAGACCCAACTGAAAACTCACGCTGAACCGATTCAAGATTGAATAATTCATTCGATAAGCCTGACCCGTTTTATACACGGTCTTGCTCAACTTGTTTGATTTTTCTGGAAGTTGTGCATCGCTCTTAGGATTTGGTTGAAATCCCGGAACTAGCGCTGTTTGATTAGCACGTATAGCACGTATATAGAGTAGGATAAAGATATAAAATTTACAATATGATAATTTGAAAACTGATGTTTTGCTTTTCCAGTATATGTTTCTCCACGTTACAATGCAATTATTTATGAAAGATCAAACAGTAAAACCAATTTAATTTGTTTTTTAGCTATCAATTCATTTAGTCAAGTTATCACCTCTTTAAATGGATGCAGAATTATTACCTTGATATTGTTATTTAAATCCCATTAGTTTACTGAATGGATTAAAAAAATGTATGAACAGTTGTAATCACAAAATCGATTTTAATTGTATTCATAGTATTTTTTATCAATGAAAAATGTTTTTTGGTAACTTCTTTTTTCACAGGCACAATGCAAGAAAATTACGAATGTAAAATATTAAATATACTTTAACACGTTGCAGTCCAGGGGACGAGTCTACTCATCTTCGCAGGATAAACGCAGCGGTTCTAAAATGTTCGTTTGCGCTAATGCTTATGTTGAAATTTTTGTGCAGCCAAAAAGACAGATACCGGCCGTAGATCGACGACCAATGATGATGAACGATTGAATAGAAATCCCCGTTATACATATTCTATAAACTACTAAGATTGCATGGTGTGTTCGTATCGTAATATTCCAGGAAAAAGAAGACGGTCATCGTTACATTGCGATACGTGCGAGAAAATGCCCGGCCTTCACCCTGGAGATTGTTTTAAAAAACGCCACACACTGCGTAATTTTAGGAATCAATTTTTGTAAATTGGTATTAAATATATCAATAAACATTATTCGTACTAAATACATATTTTTATTTATTTACTTTACCACGCTTCCTTCATTTTTCATCATAAACATATTTTTTAATAAATTCACTGAAAATGACTCGGACCTGGTGCAAAACTTTTGAAAAAAGCCTTCAGACCACAAAGGGTTAATACGCGGCCCACAGTGTGAGAAATTTTGAACTACATTTTATTTATATAGATAACATCCTTCAAAACACAACAACAACAAAAATCAATAACGCAGCTTGAATAGTATCGGAGTTGCATCGATTCAACTGAAGTATTTAGCTTTTGTTAATTTTTTCGCGAAATCGCCCGACTCCAGCGCAAAGTTCGTAGCGAAACCGCCCAGACTGCAACGTGTTAATGCACTAATGCTAAAATCTAATGGTATATTCGTATTAATATTTGAAAATAATTTGTACGTATATCAATATTCCAAAATAATTATTTTATCATAAATATTTCATGTCAAGACGCATAAGCTGAGGTACAATTGGAATAGTAACCATAGCAATTGATTGCTATCGATCTAACATTTGTCGATTGGATTCACGGTGATTTTCATGTTTGGCATTGGAATATCTGTCAATGATAGATAGATGTTTGATCGGTCATTTTTGTAATCTAACAACTGCAACAAAAAATCAACATTTAGATTCGTATTAAGTTTTTGATATATAACGCAGCAAATAAAATAATATACAGATGTCGTTGGAGATAAACTTGCCGATGGATCCGTTGAATTTTCTTCTTCGATCGTCTCTTTAGTGTTTGATCTTTTGGTAAGAGATCCATTATTCTTCTTATTTGCTACTATGTGATTATTTAGCTGAAATTTCAAAACGATATTCAGTCTTCTTTTGAGACTATTCGTAAGTCTCGTCATTAAAACTATAATAAAAACAGAAGTGTACAAACGAAATTATAAAAAGCCAATAATGTGAACATCAAATGAAAAAAATCATGCATGAAATTAAGAATTTTACAGCCAAGCCATATAATAATAGTATTAATTTGAAGGAGAAAAAAAACATTAAGGCTCGATTCTCACTATGGTCTCACTATCTGGTGGTATCGATTCACGCTCCAGTTCCGATCCAATAGTGTGAATACGCTGATTGTTCCTTGTGTAAGAATATTTGACCGGACTGAGACCAAAGCGAGATTGAACCATGAACGGCATCATAGTGTGAATCGGGCCTAAATGTATAGCATATATTAAAAAAAATATTTAGAAACAAAAATTCCACTCACCAATGTTGTAATCATGCACAGAGTATTAATAAAATATGTGAACTATTTCTTTAATTACCAATTTCCCCGATATTTTTTATTTACACAATGGATAAAAGAGAAGATTAATCTTGTTGTAATATAGGGAAAATGTATGGAAGTCATCCGATTGATTTTATTTTTAATGACGTGGCAACGGCGAAATTGTAATTTAGAAAAATAATTTCATCAAAAATATGCTAGTATAAATTATTAATATCGTCTAGGTTTTTTGTCAAATTGGAAATTAAATTATATCCGATCAATAGAGTTGCCATAGTGATGTCATTTTCAATGAAATATCATTCATACACTTATATAATTGAAGTCTTTGAATGAATTTCCTCAGAAGGAATCATAATTTATAAATTAGGAACGGCTTTATTATTGCCATTGAAGATGCCAATATAAATGAAGTTAATAAGCGTAATCGCAAGAGAAGACAGAATAAGATTTGAAATTTAATAACAGATTGCTAGCATGCGAGGCCTGGAATTAGGGTCTCAAATTTCAAAGGACACGAACAGAGCCGTAACGAGGGTATGAAGTGCCCGTGGCAAATATCTAACTTACGCCCCTCCACCCTAATTTCTTTTATAAAAAGTTAAATAACACTGTTATAAATGCAATATAAAATAATATACGAAGATAGTCTCAAAAGTATCGGACCTAACACCGGTTCCTGTTTTTAAAAAAATCACTAAGATTAAGCGAGACCGTACGGTAACCACCCCAGAAAGGGTGAAGAAAATCCACAAAATGCTATTTGGATGACCATCGGCTATAAGTGCACGAGCTAATAGATATGGTAGGCCTTTCAAAAAATGCTGTACATCGCATATTGACAGAAAATTTGGACATGAAAAAGCTGTGCGCAAGATGGGTGCCGCGTTTGCTCACAATGGAATAAAAACGAAACTAGCTAGATTTTGTAGCTTAAAACTTAAAAAAATAGCTAAGATAGCAGCATAAATTAGTAAAATAGATATATGTAGTTAGCGACCTCATTTGGTGCGAGCTACTTATTTAAGTTAATCTCTGAGAGATTCCGTGATCGTACAGATCATATAAAATGCCGCAAAAAGCGAGGAAAAGAGGATGGAATGGTCTGTGTGCAACCGGTCCGCTTTTCGGACCGCTGACATGACGAATGAGTACCTCTCGATCGGATGTCCGAAGAACAGTGAATGGGTGTGTTATTTAAATTTTACAATAGGTCGAAAATATTGTTGTATTTATTTTATTGCAGGTTTAAGCCGATTGGATCGGCCCCAAGCGTTGAAGCGATAACGAAGAAAAGATGGATTAGACAACTTATAATATATTATAAAAACGGATAGAGTTAATCAGTGTTGATTCATATAGAATGGTCAAGCAAAATTAAAACCATGTGCAACTCTTGACCGGGTCAAGCGCCACATTTTTACGCCCTGGACACGAATGTCCTTTACCATTTTCTACTCGTCCTAATTTCTGTCTTGTGGTTAGTTTTAAAATTCGTTCTGCTTGGCCTTCCATTATATCATTGTCTAACGTCTTGGCTTATCAAATTCAAGTCTCTAATATTACAAGGCCTGGGACAGCAGTCCTCCTTTGGTAGGTCCTGACTAATGCTGTATTGACATTTTGGTAGTTTTAATCAAAATAAAGAAAAGATTTTTTGACATAGTTCTAATATTACGACATTAATTCAATTAAATCACTTGATGCAGTAACTAAAGAGGTAGTTTCAAATTAGTTAAAACTTAAATTAATTAACAAGTATTTTGAAGGGTTGTCATGAAATTGAAATATCATTTTATTTACATAATTACATTAAACTTTATATAACAAAAATATATACAATCATTTTCACTTCATACTTTTAACAATCTAATATAGTCGAAGGAACGATAATAAACATTTAATAAAATAAAATATTTTTAATTGATTTTTTACAAAAAAGAACTGTTATCATTGTATCGTAATGTGACAAATAAGTTAAAAGGTTCTTTTAAAGGTGTAGGATTTTTTTGTAAGATATGAACAATATCATTCACAATGAATTATTGCTTGTTGTGCTCTCGTTTACAGCTTTCATTATATAATTCATAATATAACAACAAATTTTACTCATCTTATTTGCCAGACAATTGTCTTGATCTCCGGATTTATTTAATTAAAATCGTTGAAATATCAATAAGATACCAAAAAGAAAAAAAAGGATATTAGAGAATTAATGGAATTATTAACATGTGTTCAATTATATGCCATAAATTATGAATTTAATTGATATTTTAAGCTATTTAAAATATTTTTCATGTTCAGTCAACAATGAAATCTCATCTTCAGTATGATCTCATATAAATTACATAGTGTGGCTGAGAAGCAATAATAAATAACATGCATAAAGATGTATTAATTGCTACCATCACAAATTAACATATAAAGCTAATGAATATCCATAACATTAACCCATGTAATAGCTACAAAAGTATAAAAATAAAAAATTATATGTTGTAAAATGGAAAAAATATAAATATATAAATTTATAATTAAACGCTATCACAATGAATGTTTTAGTAAAACCATGCAAGTCTAAATATGTTATGTATTTGTTAAGAGTATTTTATAAATATATTTATATTCTAAGAAGGAACCATGATGTTTAAAATTAGACATGCCTTTAATATTGCAGTCAAAGCCGTTAGGATAAATTAAGTCAATTAGCAAAATTGCAACAGAGGAACAACGATAATATAATCTGTGCATTTTTAATATCATAATATTTTAAACCAAATAAGAAATTACATGCGTTTTTTGATATTTTTTTAGCTTCAAAACCACAGCAATTAAAAGATATTTGAATATTTGTAAATCAAATAATATAATTGAGTATTTTTATAAAAATAAATATTTTATATTAAATCATAATAATTTAACACACATTTTAGAATTTATAGTTTATCTTGGCTGGAATAATATTCAAAATTGTCTAAATATAATGAATCAGAACTCTCGTTTATGTCTTTATCGATACCGAAAGGAGAAAAAATACCAGTCTTCTTTACCTTGACAGGTTCCACATTCACATGCACTAATATAGAATTTGAAGTAATTCCCGTGGACGTAGAAGGTCTGTCAGAATGTGATAACATAGGAGATGCTTCGTTTTCTATCTCCTTTGGAACAATAGCTTCATTATCTCCACCCTAAACATAAAAATATAATTATTAATACAATATAAGCAAATTAATAAGTCTATTAATCTAAATGAAATAATCTTCCTTGTAATTTTTAATTTTATAAGAACAAATTACAAACAATATTGAAAAATTACTCGATTGTATTAAAGTTTGGAATTTAATAACCGTTAACAGAACATTAATCAATGTTATCATTTTATGAATTAATACAGGAAGACCCCCCCATAAAGCTGTTTCATAATTATGCAGTAGTATTGGTATATTGAATCGCTATGAAAAAATTCAGTTGTTTGTTTGTAATTGTGATTGTTTTAACAAAACATTTATGCTCGTCTGTGTAAAATTTTACTCCGTATTTAATAAAAACCAGAACTGAAAGCTTTACTTTTGATCGGTAACGCTCTAAGCCTTCCAACACATTTGTTCGACTTAACAGTGTTTTTCCTGCCGCCAAATACATCATCGTTAATCCAGCGAATGGATTATTATATTAATGGAAATAATCTTGTTATACGAAGCAGAAGTAACAACGAGAGTAAGATTGTAAAAATGGACCCGGGGCGATAATAGCTTGAATTCTAGTGATTCAGAAAGTGCACTCTTGTACGTTGAGCTCGGAGAGAGACAGAGATGTTGTGGGCAACGAGAGTGTTAAACTGATTACTCGGCATAACCATGTGAGTAGTTTTACTTAATAAATAATGAGTATTAAAATTATGAAATAAAAGTTTGTATTGTAAATATGATATTATAATCGAAACCATGTAGAAATTTGATGAATTGGATTATCCATGTTTGTTCTCCCCGGCAGTCTCCCGGATAGTCGCTAAGGCGACCTCTTTTTAACGCTGAAAATGGAATGTAACCCTTTTGTTAAGAGGGGTCTTACTGTATATATGTATATATAAAGGTGTTAATGATAATGATAACATCGATTTAAAGAAACTGTAACTTTATGAATAAGGATAAGAAAACTCGATCACCTTAATTAGCTCCACTCTCAATTGCATCAGTTGAAAATCAGGCATTATTATGCACCTCAATATTAATAAAAGGAAAGAAAATATCCAGCACAACCGTATACAACCAAGTCATAATTACACTGATTAGTACATAGGCGTCAATTGTTGCAACTTCAGTTCGATATGAATGCTAAATAAAATTGTGTTAAATAAAATAGCTCTCAATATGTACAAATTTAATAAGACAGAAAATCTGTATGCATCTACATCATTATAACTAATGACATCATTCATAGAAGTTAAGTCAAAGTCTTCAGTTTAAGATAAACATTGTTGATACCTTAAATAGCCATCAACATATTCAATGCATGTTAAAAAGGTTCATATTTACAAATAATATATATATAACAAATAATCGAGGGTTGCCTGTTCAT